>CAXIWR010000548.1:0-52095 GCA_964036265.1 Daptonema setosum | reverse complement strand
ACATCGGGCGATCCGAGGCATCGTACGGAGGACTCGATCGGGATGTCGAACGGGATGACTTGAACGAACCCGATTTCCGACCAGACAGTTCCTATTATTCAGTGAGTGAGTGAGTGAGTGAGTGAGTGAGTGAGTGAGTGAGTGAGTGAGTGAGTGAGTGAGTGAGTGAGTGAGTGAGTGAGTGAGTGAGTGAGTGAGTGAGTGAGTGAGTGAGTGAGTGAGTGAGTGAGTGAGTGAGTGAGTGAGTGAGTGAGTGAGTGAGTGAGTGAGTGAGTGAGTGAGTGAGTGAATGAGTGAGTGAGTGAGTGAGTAAGTGAGTAAGAGTTAGACAGTGAGTGAATCAAGAATAAAAGAAGTTATTATATACCATTTGACGGAGATGGTCGAAGCCAATGAGTGTCTGTTGTAAGAGAAGATGTGTGAATGAGTAATAGCATGATTGACTGACTAACATATTGAATCGGGTGTGGTGTCCTGAGGTCTTTGGTGCCGCCTGACTGTAGCACACAATCAACACCAGCACACACACGATCGTAAGCAGCACTTTTCGCATCATTTTTATGATTATATATCCGATTGGATGCCGCCGTTCGCACAAATGACCGTGAAAACAACGGTTGGGCACTGTAATGTTTAAAAATATCATGATTAATCATTGACGTATAATTTCATTGGTTAAATCGGTTGAATAAATCGGGCGTTTCCGGAGTATGAGAGTTATCGAGTTTTTAGTTCACTCAATAGTTTAGTCAGTTATGTGAGCAATGCACCGGAGTTAATGACCAGGTTAATATTATAGTGAAGTGCAATCTGTATGGGGAGTAACAGCAACTCAATTCAATCAGCGCTCTCTTGAACACCTCGTGTCGTGGTTCACACCTGTATGTATGTACGTAGTTCGTGAAAGACGGTTACTGTGAAAATGAACAACAAATTGATATGTAGTAAAAAAGATACATAAGCAAGTTTTGTTACTGAATGATTATGATGATAATAATAATTACAGTAAAATATGATTTTTTACAGCAATTGAAGCTGTTTTTTATTACATCTGTAGTCAACTTTGAAAACATATCTTGAAACATGTTTCATATCCATGTTTCAGTCATACTCATCAGTGATTGAAACTTTTACAGGAACACTCGTGTTTTGTTGTACTTATGGCATGCAAATTGGGCATAAAAACGACAGCCTGGTATGCCCGTATATGTATAGGCCGAGACTGAAAACCGTGACGTGACGACATTCTTCTTGCTTTCCCTCATAAAACTAGGAAAACGGCAGTGGTGAACATTTGTTATATGCAAGACCGCCTACGTTAATCATAAAGTGTGGCAGGCAGTAAGATTTATAATATAAATAACGAAATAAATGAAGATATAACCATCTCAATTGATTAGGAAACCAAGTTCGCAAGTTGGCCGTTAGTTCGACGCTTAACCGAACATGCGATATGTACCCAATAGCGACACAATATGTACACAATATCGGATACTCCATTATATTTTAACAGATTTCACCAAAAAAGTAAGCCGCATTCAATCTCGTAATCAATTGGGAATACTAAATACATATAGAGGTCGACACATTTTATAATGATAATCCTGGAACCACAAGCCATCCTGATGCGTGAAGCAACGACGTGGAAATTTGAGGTTAGGTGGAACGCCTTTATGAGCGGAATCTGAACCACAGAGGTTCGTTTTGTATAGTGCTCTATATATATATATCACTGTCATCTTGTTGAGCAGTACATAAATCATCCAGTAGTCTACTGCCTGGTAGCGCAGTCCCAGTAAGTCCATAAGGTAAATGCACCCAGATAAAAGTGAAAATTAAAAGTTATACCGTTATAAATAGACACAGTACGACGATGGAGATTTCGGATATCCGCTCCTGTTGTGGAATGTTGTCGATCTGGGCCTGTGGTTCATTCATATTCATTCATGTATTGATTGCGTCATTCATTCAATTCATCGTTTCATACAGTACAGAATGTAAATCTGCATGCATTTTTCAACACCACTAATTTATGTTGTCAACCATTCAGAGTTCCAAGCAACCAGGGAACAGAGGGCGCCGGCCAATTACCGAAATTTTTGTACTCAACTATGAGCACATTATTATGCTCAATTGGGCAATTACAGAAGTGGAGAGAATCTGTTAGATAATATTTTTAGACTGACTGTTTAATTTATTTGCTTATTTTACCGTGTGTTTTTTTCAAGAACAACGAGGAAGTATATTGAGCCCTGAATTAAGGGTTTCTCAAGTCTCAGCACTTATGCAAACTCCTATAATCGGTTGCTTTTAACAGCTGTTATTAAATCTTTTCTTTAACCGACCTTTTCACCCCCATCCCCCCTTCCCCCCATACCTACACTTAACTCCCGACGTTTCGAAAACGTATTTTTGTTCCGGCATGGGGGGAAGGGGGGATGGGGGTGACGAAGTGACTCGAGGTAGTTTATTCATACCGTACCACATTTATACCGAACCACAAAATACCATCGACTGTAGGAGACGATGCTATTTTTCGGTGCTCTTTATTTCTACGCAACTTTATTAAAACTCCAATCATGCAATCATCACATTAACATTACATACTACGTAGTTTATAGACCAAGCCAGAACGAAAAGCCAACAATGCGTGAGGTGGCTGATATTTTTAGGCACTGCATAACTCAAGGTATACCGGTTTCACCATTTCAGCTTCAGACCATTTGTTCCTGATTCATTGACAAACTGAACTTCAAAAAGAGATCTGGGAGTAAATGAAGCAAACGTCGGGTTTGTATATGTACCATGGTATTATATTGCCGTACTGCTACTCGAAGTAACTGGATACTTTGATTCAATGGTCCATCCGACCAACTGGCTCTATTTGGTTTTACCTTAAAAACAAGCACATGACATCCGAGTACGTACCAGACGCTTCATGCGTTATAGTCGGTAATTCACAGAACATAGTTTGATGGAACCCACGTTATCTTGATTAGTTGGTAACTTTTTTGTATAGAGAACAATGAATAAGTCATGAATGCCTTCCACAGAGAATCCAGAAACCAGATCAGATCAGTGACGATCGTTTTCATGCTGCTCATTTGTACGCATGTACTTTTAAAGTTCCCATTCCTTTCGGCATCTTAAATTGAAAAATCTATCCATAACGATAGAAGCCGAACAAAGAAAATTCATAAACAGACAATGAATGGTGTCTTTGTGAATCCGCTGTTGTAATTATTCGAAGTGGTCGTGTGTTGACAGCCCTGTTTACTCAAGCCGAGGTAAATCTACACCAAACTCATTTGACCATCGCGAAACAGTTGAGTAGTGCCATCCGGTTACGGTACATCAATGTTTTGGTTCATGTCGCGTTGTGTTACCCTATTTACATTCTGCTCAAGCTGACTTCACTCTGTTTAGAAACGATGTCAATGATGCAAGTAATTTTATAGAATGGGTGGTAAATGTTAATCCAAATATATACGTACAGTACATGTATACGTCAAATTCTGTGAATTTGGAATACTTTGACAAAAAAAGACGGTAAAATATTGTACGTGTTGCGATACGGGCTGAAACAGACAACCTACACGAACGTATCAGAAATAAGAATCTGCATTGCCTATGCCTATAAAAATTTACATGATGTATGGAAACAGGATCCACAATTTACCTAATTTTTACATCAGCATTCAGCTATAAGAAAACGAACGATACCGTTTGTATGTACATGTGAAATGAATCTAAAATGATACAGTATACCGTTACGTAAGGTGGCACATTAAAAGAACTGAGGTAAACGGTAGTTAATGAACCGAGAATTCGATATGGGTACATTCCCAAATAGTGGACCATCACGTGATAGAATACAATTAGTCAGTTCCAAAACAATTACATAGATCAGCGGAGAACAAGTCTTATAAATAAAAGACATATGCTTATTGATATAGTTGTTGCTCTTTATGAAGTCAATTTGTCTATATTACGAATTAGATGTAACCTGAAGTAAGCTAAAATGGGCATGACATGATTGTTTGATTCGTCTAATCCGCTATTCCAAGCTCAATACAATACTATCGAATCAGCTGTCCAAATCTAAATAGCACCGCAATTAAACATCGTTTCACTACATCGTTAAAACTGGATGATCATTCTGGTTGAAAATCACGAACAATCACACGCACTATAACAAGTGGGAGCAGATAATTTGTTATGAAAATGGTACATGTATATGGTTTGAGTTCAATTAACGGTATGATGTAACACTACAATGAGTTATGGTGGTCTTGTGTGTGGGGGCGATGACTCAAAACCACATTAAGAGCTATTAACACAGTAATCGGCTCAATACCCATGTACAACTTTTACGGTGTGTTCAGTAAAATCAGTTGCCTGATGTTTTTATGGTACTCAAAAGGTTTGATAAAATGGGATGACTTAACAAGATTATTCGGATTTCACGTTTAAAATTTTAGTTACTTGTGCCGATTGAAATAAAAATAATAGAGGCCGGAAAGAAGGAGCTGAAATAATATGTCGCCCACGAATAACAATCAAAGGGAATGGTTCCATCACGGATAAGACATTCCAACCGTGATCTTCCGTCTTTCATTTGGACATCTGAGACAAGGAACAGATCAGTTTATTGCGGTTGGGCCGACGACGAGTAAACAGTCGGTATTATAGGCGTAATCAGGTAGTGCAAACAAGACCAACGACTGAGACATATGCACATAGCCGATGCCACGATCAGTGGACTACGGCTTGCATCAGCGGACGAGGGAACAGTGATAAAGTGAAATTCACCCTCTTTGGCAATTCCAAAAAATTTAATTTGTTCCTTAAAATAAATGTCAAATCGCTTTAAAAAACGAATTCCTTCCTTTTTGCGAAAATTCTGCTTCCTTCGGAGGATTGACTCTTCCGCCAGTGACGCCTTGCCGCAGTGGTCGTTTCGTACATAAATAAACTGAAATCGAATAAATCAGGTTGAAAACTATTGTTTAAAGTATTGAAATCTGATGAATTCTGATAGTTTTAGAAACAAATTGTCTTACCGTCTTAGAACTATTGTTTCAACCTTGCTCGCCACTGGTCAGTGTTTCTTGGGTCAATGTTTGTCGTGAGACCACCGGATTGAGGATTACGGTATTCTTAATGGCATACACCACCGATGCCAATCCATGATGAGTTGGACACCTTCATTAAGTTGTCATGCCACAACAGCCAAGTTGGATACCAAATTCCAATTAACGATCACCCTATTTATAACTTGATAAACACTGATTATCAACAAACAACGTTTTTGTCATGTTCTCAATCTGGGATTCGAGCCTGGACGAGCGACTGTGAGTGATTGAGTGAGTGAGTGAATGAATGAGTGAGTGAGTGAGTGAGTGAGTGAGTGAGTGAGTGATTGAGTGAGTGAGTGAGTGAGTGAGTGAGTGAGTGAGTGAGTGAGTGAGTGAGTGAGTGAGTGAGTGAGTGAGTGAGTGAGTGAGTGAGTGAGTGAGTGAGTGAGTGAGTGAGTGAGTGAGTGAGTGAGTGACTGAGTGAGTGAGTGACTGAGTGACTGAGTGTACATACATACCAGCCCGGGCCTAAGGGGCTGTCCGGATTACCCACCACATTTTGAATGCGCGCGCAGTTTTGAATTCAAATCGCGTGCCGTGGATAAATTCAAATGCAAAAAGAGTTCTGGGTCAACAAAAACCCTGGACAGGTTATACAGTCTTACCGTTTCAACGCCCTGCTACGAGAACCAGTTTTTTTGAAATTTCAGTTCACGTTTCATTTTGTGTATATTTCCTATACAAACATTTTTTATGAAGGCGGGGAACCTTTTGGCATTTTTCTGGGTGACGACAGCCACTGAAATATACCGGTTCTAAAAATCGGTTCAGGTTCCAGAGGGGTGAATAGATAATAAAAGCTATGTTCAAAGTAGATCCTATTAAGCACGAGCCCGAGCCAGGGTAAGCTAGCACTCAGTCGTTTCGCTCCTTCGTTCCAACCAACAAAGACAAAAATTTATTTTGCTATTACTGGTCGTCTTTTCTTTGAAGTCGTGGAGTTCCCAATAATTATGTCATTATCGTTGTTACGCGTAGCAATATAACAGTAGTATTCAAAGAAGCGTAAACTAACTTTGCTATTCAAAGTTACTAAGTTATTTCCGGTTTCAAACAACGGAACAAATACAGTCAATGATGAGTTCCGCAGAGTTAATTTTTAATGAAATCAAAACCGGATAATAGAAAACATTGCCCGACATAAAATCATCGCTCATAACGGTTGTTAACTCAGGTTATGTCAAAAATATGCCACATCAGCTGACTCACAATTCATTGAATGAATCCATTTTGAATATTGTTTAGCTTAAAAAAAAACAAGAATAATCTATTCAAGCGAATTGTGTTGACATCTGCTTCAATCCTACTCTAATAATACCGTTCAAGTTACGCTCACGTTCTATCGGGAACGGCCTACATTATAATAAGTGGCCCGCAGATGGGACTTCTGTTCTAAGTACATGTAAGAACATGAGGTACATACTTGACTTGAGAGCGGATGCTTTATAATATGTATGTCGGGCACGGGCCCCAAATTGGGAGTAAGCACCGTTTACTTTATTTCGATACCTTGTCTTAAATTAGATTATTGACCTCTGAAAATATGGTACTATTTTTATTTGAAATTCTGTAACACAATCAGTAAACATTGCAAATAAAATTATGCGTGTTTTTCTTGTTAAAATATGTAGTTTAAATACGTTTTCACGCATGAAGTTATAAATCGTGTTTCGATTGATTATTCTGGTAAGTATTACTCAGAAATTTTTCTCGTAATAATAAGTGAACTTTAATCTATGTTTTATGAAATAAATACATACGACTAATCCACATAAATCACATAAGATTTATCAACGTTCACTCACACGGCCTTTCATTTATTATGGATGCGATGAATGATGCTTTATAGATCAAGTAAAGCATACAGAAATGAGTGATGAAACAATTACAGAACATCTATAACCGTCTCATAATAATTTGTTATGCATTACGCTACGAACATAACTTCTACCATCAACTAATAAATACTGTAATTTCGCATACAACAATGATATATTTTTTGTTGCCCACCAAAGTTTCAATGAGCGAAAATCTGACCAAAACCCGATAATAAATTCCACTACGAAAGAAAAATAAAATTGCTGCTGTATCACTAGAAACACTGGCTATAAAAATATAATTCTACCAATCTTATCTAAGATAGATTCTCACTGAAGCGGAAGTGGGTCTGCGCGAAGTAATGATCAATTTAGACTTAATCATTTCACATCATCGCTTAAAAACAAGTCCAAGATAGTGTAAGTATTTTTGGTCACACAAAGTGGTCACGCCTCAACAGACACAACACAATAACTACATGATGTGAAAACGTTTATGAAAAAACTTTAATCGAGAGATTTTTTTATCTGAAATCATTCAGTACCACTCGATAAATGCTCAGATTAGTCGAAAAACTTGTTAATAACGTATTTATCGATGAGTTAGTAACCAGTCAAGTATGTAGATATAATGATCAACCGTTTACAACATGTCCGGTGAGTGAACTTTTCATCGACATCTTAAATTACCTACAGTATTTGGTCGTTAAACAGGCACTAATTTGGGTTACCTCATGTGTGATATTATCAGATGATGTCATTCCTGTAACACCAATTCGAAACAACTCAACCAAATGTAATGAAGAAAGGTGACGAGGCACCATTGAATTAAGGCAATTAAGAGGTTGATCTCTCACGGTCTATATAAAGATTAATCTCATGTTAACCCATCCGAATCACAGTTGGTCGGCTGTGGATAGCACTCATGTTGGATTATGAGACTGAACAAACAGATTTGAAAAAAATGCCTTCATGTAAGAAGGTATTCATTTATGTATGTGATAGGCTCGTTCGTTGAAAATAAAAATGATGCACGCACCGAAACAAAAAATATAAAATTACACTCTGTTGAGTGATTATGCGGAATAAAACGGCTGGTAAAAAATCTATTCCATGGTATTGAACTCACAAATGACGTGACGGGCAGACATTTCTATGCCGAACCGTGTGTTTGCAGTCCAGATGACGGCGCACCTGTCAAGTCGAATCACTCAAATGCCGATTAACCTGTCCAATTCGGCATATATCTATTTACTTTCGCTAATTGTTTTAATTGGTCTAACCAAGCTATTCAGTGTGTGGCGGATTTTAATCTGTAAAACTATTTACATATTTGATCAACGAAGAAACATGTTCAGTTTTGTAAGCTGATGTTATCGTGGAGATTTTTAAGATGTTTACATAGTTGGTAGCGTGACAATGCGAGTCAAGATGGGCGGTTGCCAAGTGTTTGAGTGCCGTCGATGGCAAACACGTTATATCAAACTTATGACCATAAATGTAGGAGACGGATAAAAACCAACCTTTGCTGGAATAGAAAATCAATAATTTCTTGGCAAATACAAATATGAATATCTGTAATCTAATAAAAAAATTAATGGTGCAGGGTTCTTTTTTTACGACCGACATTAAAAAATACCCGTTTTGATTCACAGCATGGCAAACATAATGTATTGCCCAGTAGGTTTGCATGGAACTATTTTATAAATAGCGCTCAAGTTTTGGGTTTTTCTAGGCTGTAGGATAGGTAATCCTTTCAACTTTTATACATTTATCATGATACTTAAAAAAATGACTATAATATTTTATTAATTTATAAAGTTATGTGAGATAGATAATAGATTCATTAAAGGCATTGTGAACGTCATGCCCTACGTTTTATTAATAATAAAATCAATTAAACAGGCATGCTGTTCTTTGGGACTCATTCATTGAATTACAAATTATCATTAATGAATAAAAAAATATATCCATACATCATTTGCTGTTATTATTGTTCTTAGGACTTTGGTAGCAATTGCCCATGAGAAGCAACGAAAATGAGTTGTTTTACAGCATGTGGAAAAACAACAAATGTAAAAAAATTCCTGGAACAAAAATACGTGTTTTTTATTTTTATAATAAAATACGTGACAATGCGCTATTCATGGGAAAATTCCTGAAATAAAAAAAATTATAATACAAAAACCAGCTGAGAAACAGGGAAACTGTGAGAGCGAGTATTGTGGTTAAAAATATATCCGCGGGTGTGAGTTGGCTTGTATAAAAAAAAAAAATTTAAGGCCCGTACATACTCCACCATAACACGTAACATAACAAGGGATCATAACATAGCAAGTTATGCTACGGCGGGCAATGTTATGTTACGACGCATGAAGTATGTTCGGAAATCCACCATAACAAGGCAATTGATTTCTTCAATGCGGCCGACCAAAATTTTTCTTTCTAAATAAGCTTTAATTAGCCATTAATACTTCGAAATTAATAATTCTAGAATGTTTTGTATTCCCTGCTGATAGGAATATACTGTTTTTATTGTTCAGCTCACCAGCAAATGCAGCTCAGCTTGCCTGGGCTTGACTTGGGATGGATTACCTAATGTTTCATAGTGTTTGGAACCTTCTCGAACGTTCGCGCGCGTGTTTATCTTTCAGCTTCTGGAATATTAAACATAAATTTAGATTCTTTTCCCATGGCTACCGAAAAAACAACTTGGAACGGATAATTAAATTATGGGGCATCGAAACATGAACTGTCGTTCTCCAGGATGTCGACTGAAAGATGATGCAATCAGCGTTTATCGCGCTGAACTGATAAAAATTAATGTTAAAAAGTATGAAAAGATAATATTCTAGTTTCAGTTTGTTGAAATTAATTTTTAAGCTAAATTTATTTTATTTATCTCATGTGTTATGGACGAAGTTATTCCAAAAAATTCGAATAACACCATAACAGAGTTTTTCTTCCTGCATGTTATGATGCGTGTTATGTTACGATGGGGGAGTATGTAGACCCACCGTAACAAGCTCCGCCTCCATAGCATAACATGTTTTATTACGGTGTTATGGTGGAGTATGTACGGGCCTTTATATCAGGACTCGGCAGATATCGAACTGTAATGAAAAGTTCCACTTCTGTGTCTAAATCGGAAATTCTTCGCACGTTTTGCAGTATTGTCAAGCAGCGCGAGCCCACGTGTATAGATCAAAACCATGGAACTGCTGTTTTTTTCGTAACAAGGTTTCTATAAAAAAAATTTTATTCCCTCTATTTAGCCACGAAACGAATGGGTGAGTGAGTGAGTGAGTGAGTGAGTGAGTGAGTGAGTGAGTGAGTGAATGAGTGAGTGAGGGAGTGAGGGAGTGAGTGAGTGAGTGAGTGAGTGAGTGAGTGAGTGAGTGAGTGAGTGAGTGAGTGAGTGAGTGAGTGAGTGAGTGAGTGAGTGAGTGAGTGAGTGAGTGAGTGAGTGAGTGAGTGAGTGAGTGAGTGAGTGAGTGAACAAGTGAGTGAGTGAGTGAGTGGGTGAGTGAGTGAATAAGTGAGTGAGTGAGTGAGTGAGTGAGTGAGTGAGTGAGTGAGTGAGTGAGTGAGTGAGTGAGTGAGTGAGTGAACAAGTGAGTGAGTGAGTGAGTGGGTGAGTGAGTGAATAAGTGAGTGAGTGAGTGAGTGAGTGAGTGAGTGGGTGAGTGAGTACCTCTAAAAAACGTTTGTCATAGCCTATTCATGGTTTCTTGTTCGCCAGAAAGTTTTCGGCGCGCTGATCAAATTCAAATCCGATTTTGGCGCTCATCAAAATTTTCAGAAAACTTCTAAAAAAAATTCGATGACTAATTCAGTTTTGACGTGACAAAAAATAGAAATTGCGTCACCTTCACCTGAATAAAGTGTTGAAAAAATAAATTACTTTGAAGTTCAAACCAATCCTAATTCGGAAATTGTATTGCAGCAGAAACTGATTCATTCATCATGGTGCGACTACGCCATACAAAACCGAATGGATTCTTGTGTTTTCTGGAAACGAATTGGAAGAGAGTGAAAGAGGATCTAGGAGGCCGTGGCGTGGCAGAAGACGACATTCGGGAAGAAATCAGTCGACGCTGGGAGGTTGGTGATGGATTGTGGTGACACGGTTTTTAATTATTTATTTTTGAAGTTGAATGGGCTTGATATTAATTAAAGAAGCAAACGAAAGAACGAAAGGTATAAATTAACGGGGTTGCCTGTTCTTATATAGCCGTGGAATGAAAACTCGAGATCTGGTTTGCTTTCATTCTGTGTTTGAGGTTATAGGCACCATTTACGGTCGGATCGCGCTTCATGACATTACGTTTCTAGGAGGAACCCTTTGAATGCTGAATCTTGGAATTGTAACCAGATGAGTGCGATGATGTAAAGTCTCAGTTTCAGTCTTTGTCGCGCGATGAGAAGAACGAAATGAAGATGATGTCACAACAGCAAGTGGTCAAGATGATGCACCACATTCCGTCATCGTCATCAGCGATGGATCACTCACTCGGAAAGGCCTTCTCGTCGTCTGGCAAGTCCAAATCGAAGAAGTCGTCCTCCGTGATGGTGACTCGTAATGTCATTGAAGGAGCCACGCAGGTCAAAGTTCTGACGGTCGGTTTTGAGCGGCGATCACATCGTCTGAAACGCACAAACATCTAAACAGCACCAATTAGCTTGCAATTTTCGGCACTTACGAGATAACAAGTCATTTTACGGTATCACAGCTTGAAACCCACCGTCACATCATGTGTGTCTGCGTGCATGATTCTGTTATGTTACGTAGTAAACTGATACGGTTTACAGCACGTCACGTCATAGTCACGTCGAGTTATATACTCGAAAGTTTTATTTGGCAGAGTGTAAAACCCCCCTCGAAAACCCCCCTGAGGGGGGTTTTCAACTCCCTGAGGGAGGTTTTCTTGAAAAATAGTGTAAAACCCCCCTCAGGGGGGTTTTCGAGGGGGGTTTTACCCGATTTGACGAAATAGATGAAAACCCCCCTGGTACTTAAGGATTTAGAAAACCCCCCTCAGGGGGGTTTTCGAGGGGGGTTTTACCCGATTTGATGAAATAGATGAAAACCCCCCTCGAATTCCCCCCTGAGGGAGTTCTTAAGTACTAGGGGGGAAATCCAGGGGGGTTTTCTTAAAAAAAGAGAGTAAAACCCCCCTAGTGTTATAACATAGGTCAGGGGGGAAATCGAGGGGGGAATTCTGAGGGTCGAATTTAGGGTTGAAAATAGAGCGGATTAAAGCGGATTATTATACTTTTGAGTGCTCGCGGTCTGTGAAGAGCTTGTTATCCGCACCCATGCACGCACCAGCTTACATAACCGCACCCGGGCCTACGCTGAGCACTAATATACGCATTGGCCAATTAACCGCACCCATGCCCGCACCACACATGAGCACGCATCGGAAAGTAAGTGCACACTCTGACTATTACCCATGCACCTACCGCACCCATGCAAACCTTCGAACAAAAAGTCATGATTTAGCGCATTTTCCGCACCCATGCACGCATCGGAACTTGCAACGATACCCATGCATTTTCTGGTTTCCAACACGCATTAGAACGAATTTCCGCACCCAGACACCTCTGTACACTCGCGTGCCTCAGAACACATTCCGCACCCTGACCCGCACCCATGCACCCGTGCACGCTTTGGAACAAATTCAGTCACAAATGCATTTTGAACACTCAATGACGCATTGAGACATATTTCCGCACCCATGCACCTTTAGTTTCTCAGCGCGCATTAGAATAATTTCCGCACCCATGCACGCTTTGGGACAAATTCATCCCCAAATACACTCTAAACACATATTTACGCCGTCGAACATTTTTCCGCACCCATGCACCTCATTTTACCATGTGACCACAATTTTCATAAAAATATGTATATACATACATCGCACAAAAACCAGGAATTGAACAGGGTAACTCTCGCGCACGAGACGAAAACCCTGCCACTGAGCCAACGACCCATCTGACGACGATGCTTAAAACACTTTAATGTATCAAGCTGCCCAAATCCTTAAGTACCAGGGGGGTTTTCGAGGGGGGTTTTACCCGATTTGATGAAATAGATGAAAACCCCCCTCGAATTCCCCCCTGAGGGAGTTCTTAAGTACCAGGGAGGAAATCGAGGGGGGTTTTCTTGAAAAAAGAGTGTAAAACCCCCCTAGTGTTATAACATAGGCCAGGGGGGAAATCGAGGGGGGAATTCAAATGGTCGAATTTAGGGTGAAAATTGAGCGGATTAAAGCGGATTATTATACTTTGGGTGCTCCGCGGTCTGTGAAGAACTTGTTATCCGCACCCATGCACGCACCAGCTTATACAACCGCACCCGGGCCTACGCTGAGCACTAATTTACGCATTGGCCAATTAACCGCACCCATGCACGCACCACACATAAGCACGCATCAGAACGTAAGTGCGCACTCTGACTATTACCCATGCACCTACCGCACCCATGCAAACCTTCGAACAAAAAGTAATGACTTAGCGCATTTTTCGCACCCATGCACGCATCGGCACTTGCAACGATACACATGCATTTTCTGGTTCCCTTCACGCATTAGAACGATTTTCCGCACCCAGACACCTCTGTACACTCGCGTGCCTCAGAACACATTCCGCACCCTGACCCGCACCCATGCACCCGTGCACGCTTTGGAACAAATTCAGTCACAAATGCATTTTGAACACTCAATGACGCATTGAGACATATTTCCGCATCCATGCACCTTTAGTTTCTCAGCGCGCATTAGAATAATTTCCGCACCCATGCACGCTTTGAGACAAATTCATCCCCAAATACACTCTAAACACATATTTACGCCGTCGAACATTTTTCCGCACCCATGCACCTCATTTTACCATGTGACCACAATTTTCATAAAAATATGTATATACATACATCGCACAAAAACCAGGAATTGAACAGGGTAACTCTCGCGCACGAGACGAAAACCCTGCCACTGAGCCAACGACTCATCTGACGACGATGCTTAAAACACTTTAATGTATCAAGCTGCCCAAATCCTTAAGTACCAGGGGGGTTTTCGAGGGGGGTTTTACCCGATTTGATGAAATAGATGAAAACCCCCCTCGAATTCCCCCCTGAGGGAGTTCTTAAGTACCAGGGAGGAAATCGAGGGGGGTTTTCTTGAAAAAAGAGTGTAAAACCCCCCTAGTGTTATAACATAGGCCAGGGGGGAAATCGAGGGGGGAATTCTAATGGTCGAATTTAGGGTGAAAATTGAGCGGATTAAAGCGGATTATTATACTTTGGGTGCTCCGCGGTCTGTGAAGAACTTGTTATCCGCACCCATGCACGCACCAGCTTATACAACCGCACCCGGGCCTACGCTGAGCACTAATTTACGCATTGGCCAATTAACCGCACCCATGCACGCACCACACATAAGCACGCATCAGAACGTAAGTGCGCACTCTGACTATTACCCATGCACCTACCGCACCCATGCAAACCTTCGAACAAAAAGTAATGACTTAGCGCATTTTTCGCACCCATGCACGCATCGGCACTTGCAACGATACCCATGCATTTTCTGGTTCCCTTCACGCATTAGAACGATTTTCCGCACCCAGACACCTCTGTACACTCGCGTGCCTCAGAACACATTCCGCACCCTGACCCGCACCCATGCACCCGTGCACGCTTTGGAACAAATTCAGTCACAAATGCATTTTGAACACTCAATGACGCATTGAGACATATTTCCGCATCCATGCACCTTTAGTTTCTCAGCGCGCATTAGAATAATTTCCGCACCCATGCACGCTTTGAGACAAATTCATCCCCAAATACACTCTAAACACATATTTACGCCGTCGAACATTTTTCCGCACCCATGCACCTCATTTTACCATGTGACCACAATTTTCATAAAAATATGTATATACATACATCGCACAAAAACCAGGAATTGAACAGGGTAACTCTCGCGCACGAGACGAAAACCCTGCCACTGAGCCAACGACCCATCTGACGACGATGCTTAAAACACTTTAATGTATCAAGCTGCCCAAATCCTTAAGTACCAGGGGGGTTTTCGAGGGGGGTTTTACCCGATTTGATGAAATAGATGAAAACCCCCCTCGAATTCCCCCCTGAGGGAGTTCTTAAGTACCAGGGAGGAAATCGAGGGGGGTTTTCTTAAAAAAAGAGTGTAAAACCCCCCTAGTGTTATAACATAGGCCAGGGGGGAAATCGAGGGGGGAATTCTAATGGTCGAATTTAGGGTGAAAATTGAGCGGATTAAAGCGGATTATTATACTTTGGGTGCTCCGCGGTCTGTGAAGAGCTTGTTATCCGCACCCATGCACGCACCAGCTTATACAACCGCACCCGGGCCTACGCTGAGCACTAATTTACGCATTGGCCAATTAACCGCACCCATGCACGCACCACACATAAGCACGCATCAGAACGTAAGTGCGCACTCTGACTAAGTACCAGGGAGGAAATCGAGGAAACCTAGTGTTATAACATAGGCCAGGGGGGAAATCGAGGGGGGAATTCTAATGGTCGAATTTAGGGTGAAAATTGAGCGGATTAAAGCGGATTTTCGCACCCATGCACGCATCGGCACTTGCAACGATACCCATGCATTTTCTGGTTCCCTTCACGCATTAGAACGATTTTCCGCACCCAGACACCTTTGTACACTCGCGTGCATCAGAAGACAATCCGCACCCTGACCCGCACCCATGCACCCGTGCACGCTTTGGAATAAATTCAGTCACAAATGCATTTTGAACACTCAATGATGCATTGGGACATATTTCCGCACCCATGGACATTTTGTTTCTCTGCGCGCTTTAGACAATGTTCTCGCACCCCCAACACCCATTCAAACAACACACATTACCACGCGTTGGCACCTATCACCGCACTCTGATGGACAACCGTTGCACCTACTACAAAAAGGAACGCTTTGAAACACAAACCGCACCCATGCATCTTCCGCACCCTTGCACGCATTGGAGAAGTTCCGCACCCATGCACCTTCAACATTTATGCACGCTTTGGGCAGATAACCGCACCCATGTACTTAGCACACTAGACCACGTATTAGGGTGTGTTTTATGTGTGTACGCAATGTGATAATGGTTGTCATAGTATGTGCCGGCCACGAGCCATACCAGGCGCCGGCTACATACCATACATACCAGTTCCACTATCGGCTGTGTGAACGTTAGTTGGTCGGATGAATCATCACTTCAACCCACTGGCGTTCACTACATAAACGCCGTGTTCAGTCGGATTGGTCAGTCCAGTTCAGTCTACATTTTACCCGGCTACTCTATGCACCCTTTTACTCTCATTAGCTGTACACTACCGTAAACCTGATGCTGCGTACATACGCTGTTAGGAGTCAGGGTTCCGGTAGCAGGTAATGTGCAGTCGAGTAAGGTGCGTACGCTGTGGCTTGACTGAGCTGGGCCGCTGCTTTTACCCCGGCTAAAAGCGGGCTTGACTTGACTTGAAAAACAGTAATTTTAGTAAAAGCTCCTCAAGAGGGTTTTTGAAGAGCTTTTTCGAAAAAATTTCGATTTTGCCAAAAATCGATTTAATGACATGTATGAGTACTGTGAAGCACGTGATAAGTCAAAAACGTTGAATTTTGAATGTTTTTGAAAAAGCTCCTCGTGGGCTTTTTCAGGCGTTTTCACGGAATTACATCTAAATTCACCGACAATTTTGCTGTAAATTAGTGAAATGACCGGTAAGACTGCTGTGAAGCTTGTGGTAGGTCAGTGGTTTGCTAATTTTTGGTGCATTCTGAGTGAAACGCAAAAAACCTCAATTTTCGAAAAAAAATCAAAGTTGCTGAAAAATATAAGTTTGACATTTATGATTACTCTGAAGTACATGGCTAGTCTGCAACACGACATATCGTTGTATTTCAGCAGTAAAAGGCTAAAAAACAGTAATTTTAGAAAAAGCTCCTCAAGAGGGTTTTTGAAGAGCTTTTTCGAAAAAATTTCGAATTTGCCAAAAATCGATTTAATGACATGTATGAGTACTGTGAAGCACGTGATAAGTCGAAAACGTTGAATTTTGAATGTTTTTGAAAAAGCTCCTCGGAGGCTTTTTCAGGCGTTTTCACGGAATTACATCTAAATTCACCGACAATTTTGCTGTAAATTAGTGAAATGACCGGTAAGACTGCTGTGAAGCTTGTGGTAGGTCAGTGGTTTGCTAATTTTTGGTGCATTCTGAGTGAAACGCAAAAAACCTCAATTTTCGAAAAAAAATCAAAGTTGCTGAAAAATATAAGTTTGACATTTATGATTACTCTGAAGTACATGGCTAGTCTGCAACACGACATATCGTTGTATTTCAGCAGTAAAAGGCTAAAAAACAGAAATTTTAGAAAAAGCTCCTCAAGAGGGTTTTTGAAGAGCTTTTTCGAAAAAATTTCGAATTTGCCAAAAATCGATTTAATGACATGTATGAGTACTGTGAAGCACGTGATAAGTCAAAAACGTTGAATTTTGAATGTTTTTGAAAAAGCTCCTCGGGGGCTTTTTCAGGCGTTTTCACGAAATTACATCTAAATTCGCCGACAATTTTGCTGTAAATTGGTGAAATGACCTGTAAGACTACTGTGAAGCTTGTGGTAGGTCAGTGGTTTGCTACTTTTTGGTGCATTCTGAGTAAAACGCAAAAAACCTCAATTTTCGAAAAAAATTCAAAGTTGCTGAAAAATATAAATTTGACATTTATGATTACTCTGAAGTACATGGCTAGTCTGCAACACGACTAAGGGGAATCATAAATGTCAAAATTTCAGCTTTTAGCAATTTATAATTTTTTTCGAAAATTGAGGTTTTTGCGTTTTACTAAAAATGGACCAAAAAGTAGCAAACCACTGACTTACCACAAGCCTCACAGTAGTCATACAGGTCATTTGACCAATTTACAGCAAAATTGTCGGCGAATTTAGATGTAATTTCGTGAAAACGCCTGAAAAAGTCCCCGAGGAGCTTTTTCAAAAACATTCAAAATTCAACGTTTTTGACTTATCACGAGCTTCACAGTACTCAAACATGTCTTTTAATCGATTTTTGGTAAATTCGAATTTTTTCAAAAAAAGCTCTTCAAAAACCCTCTTCAGGAGCTTTTTCTAAAATTACTGTTTTTTAGCCTTTTACTGCTGAAATACAACGATATGTCGTGTTGCAGACTAGCCATGTACTTCAGAGTAATCATAAATGTCAAATTTATATTTTCCAGCAACTTTGAATTTTTTTCGAAAATTGAGGTTTTTTGCGTTTTACTCAGAATGCACCAAAAATTAGCAAACCACTGACCTACCACAAGCTTCACAGTGGTCTTACAGGTCATTTCACCAATTTACAGCAAAATTGTCGGCGAATTTAGATGTAATTTCATGAAAACGCCTGAAAAAGTCCCCGAGGAGCTTTTTCAAAAACATTCAAAATTCAACGTTTTTGACTTATCACGAGCTTCACAGTACTCATACATGTCATTTAAACGATTTTTGGCATTTTTGAATTTTTTTCGAAAAAGCTCTTCATAAACCCTTTTGAGGAGCTTTTTCTAAAATTACTGTATTTCAAGTCAAGTCAAGCCCGCTTTTAGCCGGGGTAAAAGCAGCGGCCCAGCTCAGTCAAGCCACAGCGTACACACCTTACTCGACTGTACATTACCTGCTACCGGAACCCTGACTCCTAACAGCGTATGTACGCAGCATCAGGTTTACGGTAGTGTACAGCTAATGAGAGTAAACGGGTGCGTAGAGTAGCCGGGTAAAATGTAGACTGAACTGGACTGACCAATCCGACTGAACACGGCGTTTATGTAGTGAACGCCAGTGGGTTGAAGTGATGATTCATCCGACCAACTAACGTTCACACAGCCGATAGTGGAACTGGTATGTATGGTATGTAGCCGGCGCCTGGTATGGCTCGTGGCCGGCACATACTATGACAACTATTATCACATTGCGTACACACATAAAACACACCCTAATACGTGGTCTAGTGTGCTAAGTACATGGGTGCGGTTATCTGCCCAAAGCGTGCATAAATGTTGAAGGTCCATGGGTGCGGAACTTCCCCAATGCGTGCAAGGGTGCGGAAGATGCATGGGTGCGGTTTGTGTTTCAAAGCGTTCTTTTTTGTAGTAGGTGCAACGGTTGTCCATCAGAGTGCGGTGATAGGTGCCAACGCGTGGTAATGTGTGTTGTTTGAATGGGTGTTGGGGGTGCGAGAACATTGTCTAAAGCGCGCAGAGAAACAAAATAACCATGGGTGCGGAAATATGTCCCAATGCATCATTGAGTGTTCAAAATGCATTTGTGACTGAATTTATTCCAAAGCGTGCACGGGTGCATGGGTGCGGGTCAGGGTGCGGATTGTCTTCTGATGCACGCGAGTGTACAGAGGTGTCTGGGTGCGGAAAATCGTTCTAATGCGTGAAGGGAACCAGAAAATGCATGGGTATCGTTGCAAGTGCCGATGCGTGCATGGGTGCGAAAATTGCGCTAAATCATTACTTTTTGTTCGAAGGTTTGCATGGGTGCGGTAGGTGCATGGGTAATAGTCAGAGTGCGCACTTACGTTCTGATGCGTGCTTATGTGTGGTGCGTGCATGGGTGCGGTTAATTGGCCAATGCGTAAATTAGTGCTCAGCGTAGGCCCGGGTGCGGTTGTATAAGCTGGTGCGTGCATGGGTGCGGATAACAAGCTCTTCACAGACCGCGGAGCACCCAAAGTATAATAATCCGCTTTAATCCGCTCAATTTTCACCCTAAATTCGACCATTAGAATTCCCCCCTCGATTTCCCCCCTGGCCTATGTTATAACACTAGGGGGGTTTTACACTCTTTTTTCAAGAAAACCCCCCTCGATTTCCTCCCTGGTACTTAAGAACTCCCTCAGGGGGGCAATTTTACAGACCCCACAGATTTTTCGAAAGTTTACAGTTTTTATCAAAAATCTGGGAAACGAACCCGGGCCGCTCGCTTGCTAGGCAAGCGCTCTTGCGCTGTGCTACTGAGCCGATGCAACTAAGCTGCACAGACCTGACTATAACTGGCTCGCTACGCTCGCATGCTCTCTATAACATAGTGCCTATGCTACAACACGTGCAGCAACAAATATTGAAATCTCCCCTGCGGGGCCTAACGCGCTTGTCCTCGCTCCGCTCGGACAAGCCAGCCTTACGTTAGGTTATCGGGGGTTCGCAGACAGTAAAACTTTACATGGAATAGTAATGCTGCTCGAGAAAATCCAAATTCGAAAAATCTGTGGGGTTTGTAATCATGCCTCAGGGGGGAATTCGAGGGGGGTTTTCATCTATTTCATCAAATCGGGTAAAACACCCCTCGAAAACCCCCCTGGTACTTAAGGATTTGGGCAGCTTGATACATTAAAGTGTTTTAAGCATCGTCGTCAGATGGGTCGTTGGCTCAGTGGCAGGGTTTTCGTCTCGTGCGCGAGAGTTACCCTGTTCAATTCCTGGTTTTTGTGCGATGTATGTATATACATATTTTTTTGAAAATTGTGGTCACATGGTAAAATGAGGTGCATGGGTGCGGAAAAATGTTCGACGGCGTAAATATGTGTTTAGAGTGTATTTGGGGATGAATTTGTCCCAAAGCGTGCATGGGTGCGGAAATTATTCTAATGCGCGCTGAGAAACTAAAGGTGCATGGGTGCGGAAATATGTCTCAATGCGTCATTGAGTGTTCAAAATGCATTTGTGACTGAATTTGTTCCAAAGCGTGCATGGGTGCGGGTCAGGGTGCGGAATGTGTTCTGAGGCACGCGAGCGTACAGAGGTGTCTGGGTGCGGAAAATCGTTCTAATGCGTGAAGGGAACCAGAAAATGCATGGGTATCGTTGCAAGTGCCGATGCGTGCATGGGTGCGAAAAATGCGCTAAATCATTACTTTTTGTTCGAAGGTTTGCATGGGTGCGGTAGGTGCATGGGTTATAGTCAGAGTGCGCACTTACGTTCTGATGCGTGCTTATGTGTGGTGCGTGCATGGGTGCGGTTAATTGGCCAATGCGTAAATTAGTGCTCAGCGTAGGCCCGGGTGCGGTTGTATAAGCTGGTGCGTGCATGGGTGCGGATAACAAGCTCTTCACAGACCGCGGAGCACCCAAAGTATAATAATCCGTTTTAATCCGCTCAATTTTCATCCTAAATTCGACCATTAGAATTCCCCCCTCGATTTACCCCCTGGCCTATGTTATAACACTAGGGGGGTTTTACACTCTTTTTTCAAGAAAACCCCCCTCGATTTCCTCCCTGGTACTTAAGAACTCCCTCAGGGGGGAATTCGAGGGGGGTTTTCATCTATTTCATCAAATCGGGTAAAACCCCCCTCGAAAACCCCCCTGGTACTTAAGGATTTGGGCAGCTTGATACATTAAAGTGTTTTAAGCATCGTCGTCAGATGGGTCGTTGGCTCAGTGGCAGGGTTTTCGTCTCGTGCGCGAGAGTTACCCTGTTCAATTCCTGGTTTTTGTGCGATGTATGTATATACATATTTTTTTGAAAATTGTGGTCACATGGTAAAATGAGGTGCATGGGTGCGGAAAAATGTTCGACGGCGTAAATATGTGTTTAGAGTGTATTTGGGGATGAATTTGTCCCAAAGCGTGCATGGGTGCGGAAATTATTCTAATGCGCGCTGAGAAACTAAAGGTGCATGGGTGCGGAAATATGTCTCAATGCGTCATTGAGTGTTCAAAATGCATTTGTGACTGAATTTGTTCCAAAGCGTGCACGGGTGCATGGGTGCGGGTCAGGGTGCGGAATGTGTTCTGAGGCACGCGAGCGTACAGAGGTGTCTGGGTGCGGAAAATCGTTCTAATGCGTGAAGGGAACCAGAAAATGCATGGGTATCGTTGCAAGTGCCGATGCGTGCATGGGTGCGAAAAATGCGCTAAATCATTACTTTTTGTTCGAAGGTTTGCATGGGTGCGGTAGGTGCATGGGTTATAGTCAGAGTGCGCACTTACGTTCTGATGCGTGCTTATGTGTGGTGCGTGCATGGGTGCGGTTAATTGGCCAATGCGTAAATTAGTGCTCAGCGTAGGCCCGGGTGCGGTTGTATAAGCTGGTGCGTGCATGGGTGCGGATAACAAGCTCTTCACAGACCGCGGAGCACTCAAAGTATGATAATCCGCTTTAATCCGCTCTATTTTCAACCCTAAATTCGACCCTCAGAATTCCCCCCTCGATTTCCCCCCTGGCCTATGTTATAACACTAGGGGGGTTTTACTCTCTTTTTTAAAGAAAACCCCCCTGGATTTCCCCCCTAGTACTTGAGAACTCCCTCAGGGGGGAATTCGAGGGGGGTTTTCATCTATTTCATCAAATCGGGTAAAACCCCCATCGAAAACCCCCCTCAGGGGGGTTTTCTAAATCCTTAAGTACCAGGGGGGTTTTCATCTATTTCGTCAAATCGGGTAAAACCCCTGAGGGAGGTTTTCTTGAAAAATAGTGTAAAACCCCCCTCAGGGGGGTTTTCGAGGGGGGTTTTACACTCTGCCCTGACCGACTGACTGACTGAATGACTGGTTTACTGAATTACTAAGGTACTGACTGATTTTTTGAATGACAGACTGACAATCAACCGACTGATTAACAAACCGACAGACTGACTGACCGATTGACATTTCGAGGAACCGATTGGTTGCTGACCAGCCGACGGACTGATCGACTGATTGATTGACTGGCTGACTAACTGACTGACTGACTTTCTGATTTATTGACAAACTGACTGACTGGCTCACTGGCTGACTTACTTAGTGAGGCTGACTGACTGACTGAATGAATCAATGACTGACTGAATGAATCAATGACTGACTGATTAATTGATTGACTTTTAGACTGACTGACTGAGATACTAACTGATTGAATGATGAGCAACTGACTGACTGACAGAGTACCTGGCGACTGAATTTTTAGGTGAACAGTTACACCCCTTTATTGACTCAAAATAAATGTGATTTATCATACTTACTTTGCCTTTTCTTGACCTCACACCAAGATGTATTTTCATATTATATTATATAAATGTCTATTATCATTGACTTGAACCAATATTTTACCTACAAGTTTATGTTCTTTTTCATGCACTTCATTACATGACTAAATTTTCCCCTTTCTTAAGTAGAGAGTGTTTCGTATTTACATTTTATTGGTGCAACGTTCTCTCATTTTTTACATACATATAGTGCGGACAGAGTTTTATTAGAAAGTTTGGCACGTAGGATTGTTCCCCAATCCCATTGAAATTGAAGCTTATTATGGAATTGAAATTTTGTAATGATGAGGTATTTACGTTATAAATAGTCAATTACAATTTTTTTGGCGTAAGTTAGCTCGAAAAGCTCTCAATGACGGATCAATAATAAAATCAAGTTGTATTTTCAATTAAAATCACTCTATTTTTATATATTTTTAATCACTCATTTCAGGTCAACCGATCCGAAATTCCTAATCTAAAATACAGCTTTCATTGACACAGTCTTCAGGTTTTTTATGGTTACCATTATTATAAACAGTCGCTAAGAAGTCACTAGTTAGTATTTTACAATCTGGATGAAACAATTATTTCATCAATAAATCAATGAATGAATCACTAAAAAATATGCATACATCATACGAACGAATCATCGGTCATATCGGCATGTAAGACATCGACGGAGGCGTACCGTATCTTCTGACCATCCAGGTTGGTGGCACAACAACAGCATGGAATAACTCGTCGACATGTGCGATGCCATCGGGCCACCGAGTACTCGTTGAACCACGAACACTCCATCGGACAAGCGTACGCCGTGAAGATCTACGATCATGGTCAAACTCGTTTTTGATCTCGAATCTCAGTCAAATCCATGACTCATTTCTAATGATGGTCAAACTCATGTCTTAATCTCGAGTCTCGGCCAAACTCAGTTTTGAGCTCACATCATGGTAAAAATCATTTATGATCTCGAATCTCGGTCAAACTCAGTTCTGAGCTCACATCAAGATCCAAATCATTTCTGATCTCGAAGCATGGTTCAACTAATTTCTGATCTGGAATCGTTTTCAAACTCATTTCTGTCCTCTAATCATGGTAAAACTGATGGTGTCCTGAAAAATTGTCATAAGTTGGATAGCCAAGATCTAACCAAAAAGAATATAATGATGAAGTAAACTAGTATGTACTCCCATTCCACGGCCTCTATCCTTCCGACCTTGTGCAGTCGGTCGAGCCGCAGTTCACGGTGGATTGGCTCAGGCGTCGTTGTCACCTGTGAAACATTATCTTTGTTTTATGATTGCACCACCCAGATTATCATGTCATTCTGATTTGGTTTTTGGTGAAAATTTGACCACATGTGAGACACCTAAATTGTATATTGAACTTGCAAAAGTGCTTCCGAATAACAACTGCTTCGGAACTTTTCAGGGCGTTTCAACTTTTCAAGAAATATTTCGGAGCTCATAACCAGAAGGAACGAAACTTTTCGGAACGTTACATAAAATTACCGGATCGATTATGAAGGCACCCTAAACTTCACAGACTTGGACAAAGAACCATCAAAATCTGCTTAACATTTTAGAGTCTTGATATTTTTGTCGTATTAATTAGTTTTATACTCCTTCTGGTTATGTTCAACCTCCCAATCACTAACTAAGACTACAACTGTCTTTAATCAGAATCGGAATCTAGATTAAGAGTTCACGAATTAATGAAATAAGATAAGTATCTTTCAAATGAAAAAAAAAAACCAGCCAACCCGTGTCGGATCAGCAGTGGTCCATCTGGCTACTTGGTTCAATGTGAGGTTGAGCGTGAGGACGTGGTTCATGGTATTGATAAAGTCGTCACCCTGTAGTCGTTACCCTGTAGTAGTCGTACTGATAAAGCTGTCACCCTGTAGTAGTCGCACTGATAAAGCTGTCACCCTGTAGTAGTCGCACTGATAAAGCTTTCACCCTTTAGTAGTCGTACTGATAAAGCTGTCACCCTGTAGTCATGGTCGTCAAGTTGAAATTCGTCGATACTGTGTTGTCCAAGTGTGAACGTTTGAGTAAGGATCGGTCGGAATCTTCACGCTTTCCGGCCAAATTTGTTTTTGTGTCGAGACATCATGATCGGGATACAGCAGGATTGAATCGGTCAGACTGAATCTGTCGATCAGATAAGTTCTGGTGTGATTCAGCAGAATGTGAACGTTGTAATGAACGTGACCAATTGTCGATGACGCTCTGAAGCGAGTGAATGAGTGAGTGAGTGAGTGAGTGAAAGAGTGAGTGAGTGAGTGAGTGAGTGAGTGAGTAGTCAGTAAGTAGACATTGAATAGTCTAAGTAGACACTGAATGTGAAGTTAACATGTATGTAGAGGTTACACAGAAGTTATAACAAATACGAAACCGGGGAAGAATGATATAAAAACAGTGCATTAGTGAGAAATGTATCAGGTTTTCACCATTCATCAAGATCATTATATATAAATACCGATTCTCCCCTCGTAAAACGGAAACAGAAAAGTCCGGACGGAAGCGATATGAGTGCTTGCAAGACGAAACAGGATATCTGATTGAACATATCTACATTTGATACATTATTATCCCGGATGATAGTAATCGACAGAAATCATGTATTTTTAGGGTATTTTTTTATCAATAGGGTGATCGAACGAAACCCGACTTGATATACAGATATTGACGCGTTGCTCTGCGGTTTCTGTCATTGTCCGGTAGCTTATTAAACCTCTCTGGCTATACTACGAAAACACCAATCTGAATGGTATTAATGTTCGCTGTTGATTTCAGTCCAAAAAATTGGCTTTACTTGCATGAAAATGTAATAGTGTGTAGCTATCGGCACACTGATGAAGTCACACGATACATGTAGTTTAGACTAGGAAGGCAGGCATCTGTGCCTCATGAGTCATGTCATGACCGAACGCCATTAAGTTAAGAGTCGATGCCAGAGAAAAGCACCCGTCCGGGCTGTTTTCCTCAGATTTTTCGAAATCTTTAATTTCGCTGTAATTAACGCTATATATGCAGAAATATGTTGCGATTCTAAAAATATTCTTTGTTTTCAAATTTGATCAACAGAATTCTTAGGAAACTAACTTTTCTGACCACAGGTCGAATATTTTCGGAAAAAATCGACTTTTTCACAAATTTCTCAATTTCTCTAAATTTTAGCTCCGGAGGCTCATATAATATTTCAGAAATATATTCTTCAGGTCATTAACTATTTGTGTTTTTAATATCAGTTTGCAAAACAAATTTTTCGTCTGTCAATTTCTTCTCCAAACATGGGACCTTTCACAAGGTGACGAGATTCTCAGTCGTTTCTAAGCGCCTAGAAATTTGTGCGCGTAAATCTAGAAGCTCCTATCGGCATAAATTAGCAGTATTTTATCTTGGGAATCTCTTGAAATTAACCATTTCATAGCAATTTCCTATATCTTTCACAATATCTCGAAGAAGATTCAAATACGCGTGCGAAGCTTACCTGGAATGGAACACGCGCTTTCTACGTGATTTTCAGCCGACGGTGTTTTGAACATCCTTACGTCATATAACGTTGCAGTTTTTGGTAAAAAATATGGCAAGACTTCATGCTACGCATCAGGATCATAATTCTCCCCATATACTAACGATTCAGCGGAAAAAATAGTCCGAAACCGTGGTATGGGTATCGAACCCGGGATCTGGCGCGTGCAAAACTAAACAGCTAACCACTATACTAAACACGCGATGAGTATAAATGCGCCTTACACGAATATTACACATTTGACTGCTGGTTGACATTCCATGTGTGTTAGCTTTGGAACTCCCATGAAGGTGCAAAACCACAAGTTTCCTCAACTTCTTTGACGAACTGTGAGAGATATAAGAAATTGCTATAAAATGGTTAATTTCAAAAGATTCTCCATATAAAAGACTACTAATTTATGCCTATAGGAGTTTCTAGATTTACGCGCACAAATTTCCAGGCGCTTGGAAACGATTGAGAATCTCGTCGAATTGTAAAAGGTCCCATGTTTAGAGAAGAAATTGACAAACGAAAAATTCGTTTTGTGAACTGAAATTGAAAACACAAACAGATAATAACCTGAAAAATTTATGTCTGAAATATTATGAGCCTCCAAAGCTCACATGTAGAGAAATTGATAAATTCATGAAAAAGACCTTTTTTTCCAAAACATTTCGACCTGTGGTCAGAAAAGTGAGTTTCCTATGAATTCTTATGTTCAAATTTGAAAACAAAGATTATTTTTAGAATCGCAACACTTTTCTGCATGTATAGCGTTAATAACAGCGAAATTAACGATTTCGAAAAATCTGAGGAAAACAGCCCGGACGGGTGCTTTTCTCTGGCATCGACTCTTAAGTTATATAGCTTAGTTTAATGTAACGACAACTTGTTCCATAGTCATGCTAATACCTGCCTGTATCTCAATTCAATATTGCGAAGAGCTCACTTCATACATAGCAAAGCTCTTGACAAAGATTCTCATTCTCATTTAAAGCTCAAATTTTGACAGAGATGTTCAACATTGATATATGATACTTTCTAGATTAATAATATTGTCCATGTGTATAGTATTCCGGATAAAGCGAGAGTATGTGAGGTGTGGGATTCAACTTCTGTAATTGAAAAAAATTTGACACAAACTGTCAACAAATTTTCAACAAACACCATATTGATGGTGTTAAGAAGGGAAACGAAGAAATTGAGAAAATTTTTCTAGTGTAAAAAATAACTTAGCAATCAGGTTGTTCTATAACGTAGGTTTTTATACCTAGAAATAACAAGAAATCCTAGCGACAACGGTTTGAAAGTGGCTCACTTCTCTTGTTTAACGAAAATAAGGTTTCAGGAGATTAGTGACTAAACAATGTGCCTGCCATTTTTTGATCCAAAAAACGGTGCTTTCAGCCAGAGAGCGCTTTCAATAAAGATAATGGGCTTTCTTCTTCAGAACGAACTACGTTGTTAATATTTTCAGAGAGAGAAGATTTGTTTGCCTTTAATCCATGAAAATGTTCGTATTTGCGCAACCACATGAAAATTTTATCTCTGCCATGATGAAAATTTTTATAGCATCGGTATTTGGTTAAGATTCTGGATTCTGAAAAGATTTCTGAAGACCATTTTGGCAAATTTTCACAACGTCCATGAATGAAAATTCTCAAAAATTGACAAACTTATGATTATTCACACTTACGCTGATTCTCAACTCAAATCAAAACACCTAGGAGAAAATTGTCCTTAAGTATAGAGAGTTTAAAAAAGAAAAAAGCAGCTGGCAATGTTTTTATCCTAAAAATTCTGACTTCTAACAAAATAACAGTGCTGCTGAATTAATATTTATCGGGGAATCACATCCACGCATTTCACAGGATAACAAATCGTGTAGTTATGGCGGTGAAGATACAAAAAAACAACCATGATACAAAATGCAAGGTAAAATTCACGTTCCGTCAGCTATAATGATAGCTTATACGATCAGCTACAAATGTATGTACTTATTTTTGGATCCAGGTACCAGTTTTGCATCATGGTAAAGCACTCTCGATCGATTAACAGACTGAATTTGAATGCGCACCCCTTTTCTCGTTCATTTTAACAACAATTTTTACAGTCAATCAACAATCAACCAGATGTGTGAGATGTGGTTTTTTGCATAATTTTCAAAAGAAAACTGTGGTCATCCATTAACCCCGAAAACGCCCCTAAGTTCAAAACCTGACTAGTTTATTTATTAAAGTATCCTGTTCAATTGAGATTTGAGAATGATACATACCTGCTCGGTCTACCACAAAAAGGCGAAGCACGACTGGCGTACTTCACTTTCCTACCGAGTCGCAATAAATTAAGTTGACCATTCTAGAATATTTCTGCATTGGTTCGCTCGTAATCTAGATATTTATAACACCAGAGTGTTTTCAGCCTTACTGATATGGCATCTGGCTGGATACAGCCTATCCAAGATTTCTTGTTACTTTAGGAAAGCTTTTGGCGTGCAATATTAATTCAAATTCAAAACTAATCCCGGCG
The DNA here is from genome assembly GCA_964036265.1 of Daptonema setosum. Taxonomy (NCBI): domain Eukaryota; kingdom Metazoa; phylum Nematoda; class Chromadorea; order Monhysterida; family Xyalidae; genus Daptonema; species Daptonema setosum. The sequence continues at coordinate 23,031 of CAXIWR010000548.1, read as the reverse complement.
CTTTCAACTTTCCGTGAATCTTATTGCATAAGGCATTCGGACAGATTACGTGATACCAAGAAACCCTGATCAAGCTATAACTGGATGGAGAGAAGGAGCGAGTTGGATACATATAGAAACTGACGATCTACTTATTTACATTCTAAATATACACAATTTTGGTGAAAAAATGTAGTCCGAGCATGTAAAAGTGGCTTTATTTGTAGTGAAGGCAATCATGAACGTGCAGAACGAGATTGTTTCCATGGTTGACTGACCGCAGACCAAGATGCACTCACAGAGACAGACTGACTGACTGACTGACTGACTGACTGACTGACTGACTGACTGACTGACTGACTGACTGACTGACTGACTGACTGACTGACTGACTGACTGACTGACTGACTGACTGACTGACTGACTGACTGACTGACTGACTGACTGACTGACTGACTGACTGACTGACTGACTGACTGACTGACTGGCTGACTGACTGACTGACTGACTGACTGACTGACTGACTGACTGACTGACTGACTGACTGACTGACTGACTAACTGACTGACTGACTGACTGACTAATTGACTGACTGACTGACTGACTGTCTGACTGACTGACTAATTGACTGACTGACTGACTGACTGACTGACTGACTGACTGACTGACTGACTGACTGACTGACTGACTGACTGACTGACTGACTGACTGACTGACTGACTGACCGAAGTTATACTGTTGACTGCTGTATTAATAACGAATGATATTTTACTGTAATTCATCAACAGAATCGTTAAGCAAAAATAATCAAGAAACAACCGTACATGTTACAAAGCTATGCATCTATGATGATTGGTCCGTTTTCATAATCCAGTAAAGTCAGTATGTTGTTTCTGCAATCAACAATATTGCCCAAAATTTCCGATAATGAAACATGAGATAATCAGTGTTAACATCAATCATGATCACCCCATGCTACATATGTATATTGTGCTGAACTATGGTGTAAACCAAGTTGACTTGAGGCTAGTAATGTTTCATTATCAGGAGTTTTGAGAAACAACATACTTAATTTAGCATTCGAGTCTGCATTTTTTCTGAAATAATTTTAAAGGGACTAAACACGTGGTGTATGTTCTGTATGACTCAAATCCTGGATATCATCTCAGTTGAATTAGTAACCAGCTATACAGAATCGCACTTCCTTGCGTTCAATAACAACATACGTAGGATTCACTGTATCTCAGTTAATTAATTAATTTACTATTCATGTGTTAGTAGAACAAATCGACATGGAAATGTGTGCAGGGAATGCTAATCATGTTTTGACTCTCAGGACTGATCGAAATCAACGAAACTCCAGTGAAACCACGTCATACTGTTTATAAGAGAATTCAATCGGGAACAAAAATTGGTTTGTGAGAAACCGATTTGGAGCCATGCACTGGCGGACGAGCTAAATCCCCAAAGGGAGGGGAATTTCGTCAAAGAGAGGGAATTGGCAGAAAATTTACCATTTTACCTACACCTTAGGTAACTCACTTTACTTTTTGGAACCGCCAAAGAAGGGGGGAATTCCACTTTTCCCACCCCTTCTCGTCCGCTGGTGAAGCCATGGAAGAAATGATGAATCTGAGACCACCTGCGTTGGTCCTAAACAATATACATAAATATCGTTGCTGTTGTCGATTGGTTTTTATTTACAGTGGCTCACTAGTGGACGAGGGAAGAACGAAAAAGTGAAGTTCCCCCTCTTTGACAAATCCAAAAACTATAACTTGTTCTTTAAGGCGTAGGTAAGGTAAAATAGCCTCACAACTGTAATTTCCCCCCTCTTTGAAAAAATGCCGAAATGTCGAAAAAATGCCAAAATGTCGAAAAATTTGCTCGTCCGGCAGTGCAGTCGGTCACATGAGAACAGCTGGACTGGACGTCATGAGCGGATGAGGAGGGGAGGGAAAACCTGATTTACCCCTCATTCGCGGGTTCAATAAGTGATATTTATTCCATATGAGGTGTAGATAAAATTATCTCAAATTTGACGAAACTCACCTCCTGTGCCATTTTTTGGACAAGATACTCAACCGCCGATGATATACATACAGTATGTACGCCATTTTACGACGAGTTGCCCATCATGATTTGCTTCCTGTTTGCTCATATCCAAAGTACTTCTTGAATAAACAGTATGATGATGATGACACACTGTCGGAAGAACCGATCCTCCAAAGGGAGATGAACTTCCTCAAAGAGGGGGGAATTGACAGTTTCCAGGCCATTTTACCTACACCTTAGGGAACAAATTCCTAAAAGGTGGGAATTCTACTTTTCCCACCTCTTCGCGTCCGCTAGTGTGAGGACAGCAAAGACTTTGAATTAACTTCGAAACATTACTTCATTACCCCTATTGGTATCCGACTCACTCACCACAAGACGACAACAAAGACCGGTAAATACGGATTCGGAGACTCATTCAATTGTCGGCCAATCTGATTCTATGGCCAATTTGGGAATGGAACGAGCGAAACCGATTCTGTCTGTACATTGCAAAACCCGCTTCGTGCACTTTATTTGCAAACATAACATCAGTAAGTTTGTTATATATTCGTCTGCATAACTTTCCGTTAACTGGATTTAATATTGACCGGGTGGTATTCACTGACCCACAAGAAAACAACAAAAACAAAGACAGGGAATCATCTACATGTGCAGTATGAATCTCATTAAATTTTCAGCCAATCGGGGAACGGAACGAGCGAAACCGATTCTGTACGTTGAAAACCCACTTAGGAATCTATTTGGAACCGTTTATAGTTGAACCATAACATCATTCAGTTTGCCATTCAGCTGTCTACGAAACTTTCAGTTAAAGCCCGTATTATATGTTGTTTCCGCAAGAAAAAACGTTGGATAATGAAACATTAGACAATCAGTGCACATCAATCATCATCATCCCATGCTATACTGTGTTTAACTATGGTGTCAACCGAGTTGAGTTGATGTGATGTTTCATTATCAGACGTTGTTGGCAATATTTCTGCTTGCAGAAACACATAAAAAAATTACAAGCTTCACAAGAATACAAGAATAACAAAGACAGGGAACCACATATGCGCAGCCTCATTCAATTTTCAGCCGTTAAAAATATGTTGCCAACGAGAATGGAACAAGCAAAACTGATTTTGTTCGTTGAAACCCAACTTCGGACAATATTTCGTTTGTACATAAACCATCGCATTATTAGTAGATTTGTTAGTTTTTCATCAACTTCCCTAATGCTGATATCATTGTTGTTGACGCACCTACATACATACGGAGTCAGTACGTTTCGGAATTTGTGACATTAATTCTAGTGGATGTAAAATGTTTCACAAAACATGAAACAGCGCAACCAACACAGGTGATAGTATCAACGCTCACGGATTTTCCTACTATCCTTCAATTGAACACTCTTTGCTCTTTTTTTTAAGCAGATACGTAAAAGGTTTAAGTGTAAGTTTTGCTATTTCATTCAGACAAACACATAATAAAAACATCACAAAAACGATAATATACTTTCATGGACATCGAATACCTAATAAAATATGTACAAAATAAAAGTACGGTCAAAATATGTATGATATATGGACAAGTATGGAACTTCCACCGATAATATTTCTTCTCGTAATTGTTCACGCATCTTTAGCCTTCAATCTCAAATGGTTATCATATTCAAATACATACATATTTCACACTGTAATTGATCACAAACTTTATTTAAGTGCCATTTTCTGTAACACTTTTCCTTGCGGTACCAATTAAATCCAACTGAGTCCTGTAGTTTTGCTCATGCAAAGTTGTATTGGAACATTGTTTCAAAAGTGTTTCAAGAGATAAGACCCTGGAAAAAGTTACGAAAATGGGCCACAACCTATAATACTACTTCTTTATAAGATTCGTCCATACCCTGTAATCTGTATTCGACATCCAGGTTTTCTTGTTAGCCAAAAACTTTTTAGCGCACAGTTTGAATTCAAATCTGCTGTCGGCGCGCTTTTTTGAAATTTTTGAAAAAATGAGATTTTTTTCACATAACATCTGGACAACATAGGAAAACGGCGCTTAATTCATTGCATACGTGCGTAACCGTCCCGCAAAATCAAATTTGAATAACAAGAAACCCTGACCAAGCTATAAGCGGTATTCACAAAACCGACGCGCATTCAAATTCAATCGTCCAATATGTACCTCACAAATGCGCCACCATATTATCATCATCGTTCAGCTGATGGTACTGTTTGCGGACATTGCTGGATGCCCGATGTACACATAACATGTGAGTGAGTAATATAATAGCAATAATCACAATTAATGGCAGCAACATCGGAATCAGCATCGATGTAGTGCCGAGGGCGTAATCGTCCGGCGATCGGAAGTTCGACCGCAGATGGTAAATCTCATCCACATCGTGGATTCTCGTGTTCAGATGATCCAGCTTGAAGTACTTCTGCAGTACGTCGACGGTGACCACGATTGGTGTTGTTGTTGTTGTTGATGCGGGTGTTGTTGTTGTTGTTGACAATGGATATGAGAATGATGATGATGGTGTTGCTGTTGAGGACGACGTGGTGACTGATGTTGACGGTGTTGTTGTTGAGTGATAAAAGGTTGATTGTTGTGGTGGTATTGTTGTTGTCGACCAGGAGGTTGTGTCGAACGTGTTGTACTGAGTTTATATTGATTTGAGGTTATGATTATTATGGTGTTTTTGGTTATTACTGTTGATTATTTATTAAGTCGCTTATGTCGCCTTGCATTCGATCTGTAAAAATAAAAACATTTACCATGGAAAATGATTAATCTTGCTATAAAAAACTACATATGTATTGAACTGTGTACATTCAGTTAAAGATTTAAAAATGAAAACGGAGATTAATATAAACAGATGTCAAATCATCGGACTTTGTCTGAGCCACATCACAAAAAAACGTGACTTTGTCATAGCAAAAACATTATGATAAGATTGATTAAAAATGAGTAAAGTAAGCATTCCCAAGTACATATGTACGGACATGTAAGATACAATATAACTTATGTAAAGGCGTCAATCTAGAAAGTATAGATCGGCCTTCGTGTCAAATTACATTAGCACAAATGAATATGGTGAGTGGGTATGGAATGAATGAAGCCCGTTGTGTATACAATAACAAGACATGTAAGTACTGTACTCAGCTCCCGGGACTTTCTTAATCTGACAATCTCATGTATGTACGATGATTGTACGTACATATGAGTGTATGATTGGTCAACAAACAAACTCGGTGAGATAACACAGTGAATGGCTATTGTGTTTGTAAAACCACTATTGTTATGTCATTAGGTCATTAAAGAGTCCACAATGACATGATACCCATTTTGTTAGCCTGTTATATTAAGAAAAAATGCAGATGAAACCTCATAATGAAAGATAAGTATAAACGCTTGGAGCAAATATATTAAAACCGAAGACCAAGTTTTGCAATCAAGTCTGCCAAAGAGACTGTTTATAGCTCGATGTTGATCTCGATTAAGTTACCATGGTAAATTCTAGTTACCGTTCATTAGCACCGTTGTCAAGTCAGTCTCTAAATGTGGACAGTAGGGCAGTTTTGTGACAAACGGACATTATCAGGTGATCAAGCCATTTGGTTAATCAACAAGCTATTGATTGTCAGATCACAAGGAAGGTAAAGGTTGCATGACGGTGGTAGTTTCATGACTGCACCAAACTGGTCATTGTTGATTGCAATAAAGACTACATAGTTATTAATTGGTGGGGTAAACTGGTGGTACTCATTTCGAAACCTGATTTGAGACACAGATCCTTGAGCGTTGCTATGGGTATTCTGAACGTCAGTTTCTTCAAACTCTCTTGCCACTACGAAAACACCATTCTGATATGGTAACAGCATGCCTTGATAGTTTCAGTAATGAAGAAGTCCCAGCAAAAAAATCTGTCAAATAACAGTGTGTTTTTCGTAGACACGCTTTCTTTAGAAGATCAGAGACCTGTTCCTACACCGAAAAATTGAACATGAACCGTGAAAATACAACATGCAGATATACACGATTGAAATTTATGGCGCCCATTTTATAGTATTTTGTGTAAGCATTATGGGGTAAACACCGTGCAAATACAGTACTGTTGTACTTTGGGAGTTTTACGATTGAGATAATGGCACTATTGACAATATTTCTTGCAATGGGACAAGTTATACATATGACAATTAACAAATGACAAAACGAAGTTTATATTAGGTTTATATTATAAAAAGACCTATTGTACGTGTTGGTTGTTAGAAACTTTTAGATATATGCAATATAAAAATATAGCTAATACGATCTGAATGCGGTAGTGTCCTTTCACACTGGAAGGCTTTTCATTCCATTCCAATAGATGACTCCGATTCAAGTTGCCTGAGGTTCCGGTTATAAGAAGATAGACGTGGCAGCGCCATATGACCTCGGGATGCCGTACCACCGTTTTGTTGTGTTTTTCTAGTCTAGCGGTTAAGGCGCCGGACTCAACATTTGGAGGTCCTAGGATTGAAACCTTGCAGGTGACACAGACTTTGATGCGTTGCCCTGTGGTTTCCGCCATGATGGCACGCCTCTCGACACTACACGAAAACACCGTTTCATATAGTATTACTGTGCCTTGTTGGCTTTGGTGAAAAATAAGTCTTATTAGCAACCTTATAATAGAAGCGAAACTAACGTTTCCATGGAGTTACATATATGTACAGTACTTGCTACAATTTTTCTTGTCTTACAACCAATCAGATCAGTTAGAAACACAAATAGCAGCAATAAAGAAAGCACAAAAGTAACAACCGCAACGTTGAAAATATCACGTTGTAAATTGATACCTGCTCACGTATAAAATAAGTCAGATTATTTAAAAATAACCCACATTGATTAAGCGAAAGTAGAATGTCTTCGATCATAAAATGCTTTCAAGTCAATGAATTTCGTCTTTGAGTGCTGCAATTTTATGTATTTGGTTATGACTTCGAATGGGCGGTACGAATTATGTAGCCATGTCAGGACCTTCGGCTTCGGGCTTATGGTACGATGACAACCGTACATACAATTGGACCATAAATATCTCGAATTTATTACATTTATTGAATCACTTTTAAAATCCAAATATACGTAATGATACATAAAGTTTCGGATTTAGTGTTTATTTTTATATAAACCTGCCCAAACCAATATAGTTTTTTTGAGAAATTCGGCGTCAAACAGCGATTGAAACTTTAATATTCTTTTATATGTCTTATATACATTCTTGAAGACTCAAAATCAATATATTTTGCCACAATCTATCGCATACTTTACGGAGATTTGTTTGGAAGCACATAAGCTGATTTCTTTGCCATGTAGCGAACACGTCAGTGGTTTCCTTCATTATGTTTTCATTAAGGAAGACTAGATGAAGTTTTTAAGATTATATGAAGACACGGGAATGTAGGTGTTTGTTTGTGAAAGGCAGGTCTATCTCTACTAATCCCGATGGCAAAAGTTGGAACATGAAAATGCACAATCACGTCACAAATGCAAACTTTACAACGTGGGAAATAAAATCCACAGTCGATCTTCGCAACGCAAAATTTTTAACAAACATATGAGTCCATCTCAGAACAGAAAAAAAATAAATTTCAATTGTAATATCAATAATATCGAAAAAATTCGTATCAATGCGAACACGAAGTGTGACGTTCTTCATTGTAATGGCACAAGTTCTCTGGCAAAGCTACAAATTAAGCTGTATTGATACTTAAAATACCCTAAAAAGGAAAAAATCGGAACATTTCGACCTCTGGCTGCCACAGGAGTTACTGACTTCATATGGGTTTGGTTCATAACTAAGGGATTAACATCAGATCAGGGGTCATGTCCCACTGTCCTACTCACCATGTCATTAGGCCTTATCCGGCACAACTTGATGTAAACACGTATTCTACTTCCATGCACTGGCGGACAAGCCAAATTGCCAAGGGAGGGGGAAATTCGTCAAAGAGGGGGGTTTCCGAAGTTTTGAGATACATGCATATTTTCACCTACATCAGCCTTAGGAAACAAATTGCACGTTTTCGATTCTCCAAAGAGCGGGAATTCCACTTTTCCCTCCCATTCTCGACCACTAGTGCTTCGACGAGTTGTACGACACGTGCAACGTAATCAGGAACAGATACGATATGGTTAAATAAGAATAAATTAATGTGATATGAGGAAGTGTGTTTTCAAAAGTGTACATATTCATACATAATAATAACACATAATAATACATTTAATTAATGATAACACTTATAATATACAATAACACATATTAATCATGCAATCATTAGTCATATCCGATCTCAAACTCGCCCATTTGCGGAGCGCTAACAAACAAGAGTTGTTAAATGAGAGTCTTAATGAACATGAAAGATGAAATCTGAGAAAGTAGTTGTAAAACCATTCATATAACAATTGGAGGAAAATTATTCATTCAAATAGGCTTATGATGAGTATTTATACTACGGAAATACTGACATACAGGTTGGGCCAAAAGGGTAAACGTTTGACGCAACACAACTGGAGTTGCAGTGAGCATATGGTCTTGAAGTACAGATGTATTTATCGTTCGAATACTTAATCGGCTAGTGATTTTGCAAATTCAGGCTCTGTTGATTGATTATTGTAAGAATTGAAGAATCAAAACTTAAACGTGAAAAAACAAAGTCAATTTTATGAAAAAATTCTGGCTATTCAAACATGGTATTATACATTCAACAACCTGGCCAATATAAAGCATGTGTTGTGTATTGTATCATCTCATGTAATGCACGTATGTACATAGATAGTACATGCGGACGAGTGAATAGATTAAACAGTGGGAATTACCCCTTCAGGCGAGGATTCAACAGTTCACCAGTTTAAGGTTAGTTCGCCTAAAAACTTTAGAGAAGACATTCAACTTCTTTCAATCGGCGAAAAAGGCGAGAATCCCTATTTTGCCTAGTTTCTTGCCGAAATGTTGTGCCTGTATGTAGCCACACAGATTATCATTAAAATCAGAGAGCATGATGCGTTGGCCAACAATCTTGACTACCTCTAACGTCAAGCAATCTTATTCACTTCAAAAGCTTCATACTTCTGGACTTTGACTCACTAGCTATTAGGGAAAACACTTGAAACACAGTTGGACTTCATTGTTTCGTGATATATGGCGTGGATATTCCAGGTTTTTCTCGATTTCTTGCCGGAATGTAGGGCATGGATGTAGCCATTATCATTAAAATCAGAGAGCATTATGTGTTGGCCAACAATCTTGACTGCCTCTAACGTCAAGCAATCTTACTCACTTCACAAGCTTCATACTTCTTGACTTAAAAACTCACTAGCTATTAGGGAAAACACCTGAAACACAGTTGCACTTCATTGTTTCGTGATATATGGCGTGGATATTCCAGGGTTTTCTTGAATTCTTGCCGGAATGTAGGGCATGGATGTAGCTATTATCATTAAAATCAGAGAGCATGATGTGTTGGCCGACCATGACTGCCTTTGACGTCAAGCATTATGACTCACTTCACAAGCTTCTTACTTCTTGACTCACTGGCGGATGGTGAAAGAACGAAAAGTGGAAATGAAACTCTTTGGAGTTTCAAAACGTAAATTTTTTTGTTTTTAAGGGTATGTAAAATAAACTCAGAACTGCCGATTTCTTCTGCTCTGAAGAAATTTCCTCCCTTTGGATGGTTGGCTTGTCAGCCAGTGTCTCGACTCACTAATGGGAAAGACACCTAAAACACAGTGGCACTTCGTTGTTCGTTGTTATGGGAAGTGGATTTCATTATTATCAAAGCTGTACTCTGAATAATTATGAGCAAACAGGAAGCAAATCATGATTAGTAACACACAACCATAGGAAATGCTGAAAGGTAAAAGTTACAGTAGAAAAAATGTTAGGTGTGTATAAAAAATAAGAAATATAGAAGAATTGGATTAAATTTTCTTCAAAACACGGTTTCGTAAGTCCCTCCTTTCTGTCTCCGATGTTTCACTTAGTAGGACAGCTGAGGAAAATAAATTAGAGTGTATATAAAAAGAGTTAAAGTGTAAATAGAACAAATGTGAGCAAGTATTTTATCATTAAAGCAAACAAAAGAATTACCACTTTATTCAATCCACGTTAGAATACAACCTTTATAATATCAAATATTACATATTAATAAAATGTTCGTATACATAGAAAATGATTATTACGGCTTGATTTTAGTTGAAGGCTTCAGTGATAATTATCATAATGGCTGAGATCTGTGCCCTCGGGATGTCCAAGATAGAATATTCATCATATTATATTACCGACTACTGCTTGTGCTCGCTTGATTACAAAATATTTTTCTTTCATTTTTCAAATTAATTTTGAATTTAATTTTCTCGTATATGTTTTACTGTAAGCAACAAAAATTTTTTCAGATAAAAGGTATCATATGCATTTCAATAATCAAAACGGACCAAAGCGACATGGCAGTGTCGTTCAAATGCGCTGGATATTATATCCAAAAAAGCGGCTGACATGCCATCCAAAGGACGAATGGTCAAACAGATAACTCTAATCAGCAAGATGAAAGCTACCGTACGTATTCTATATTGTAGCTGCATAGGTTGAATCTACATACATACAGTATATCCTTCAGGCTGAATTATGCGAAATTAGATCACAACTCATACAAAAAATGCGAAAATATTGACTGGATTAAAATAACCATGAATTGTTAGCGACCTTATCCAGCATGATCCCATTCCAACATTCAAACAAGATTGATGTGGCACTCGGCTGAAAAAATAACAAAACATAAGGAGGACTGACGGACCAAAAGTAACGGGATTCCTCCTTCTTTGGTTGTTACTAAAATTCCCTTGAAAGTTGAAGATGTAGATAAAATAGAGTAAAATCTGCTCAATTCTTCTTGTCTAGAAGAAACTCATACCTTTTCACTCAGCAGCGCACTAGTACCACCAGTACATATTGTATTTATTTTTAGTCTGCGACATGTCGTGAACCGCGGCAGTTTGTTTTACCGTATGTACCAACGACATTTCCCGGCTACATTTACCGGAACGATACCATTTACGGCAATAGCATGACATGAGGGCGCATGTATGGGTGCTTTCATAGTCCGAGTTGCAACTTTTTTCCGTCACTTTTTTGTTAATGTTTTTTTATTTCGATTTTTAAACGATTTCGGAACCCATCGTGAACTGAAGAGGGTTTACAGACGAGTTCAAATAAATGTTGCCACTCGAAACTATGAAGGCACCCGATGTAGAATATGCATGTCATGTTAACAATGCTCAAAAGTGATATCGTTTTTTGGTCGCCGTCTTCAATCCACTAGAGGGCGAGGGAGTAAAGTATAATTCCTTTCTCTTTAGCAGTTCCAACAAGTGGACTTTTTTTCTTTAAGATAAATCCATACTTGTTTTTCTATGAGTAAAATCTTGAGGTGTCTGAAAACGTTTTATATAGTCGGTGAACGAAATGAAAGAAAATGTTCACGTTAGGGCGCTCGTTATTTTAATTACCTACCGTCTACAATCAGAAAATATGTAAAAAGTTATACATAACAAATTAACAAACAAAACTACATACATATTCGACTTCACCATAAATATGCATGTATACCCGTTGACTTCTATTCATAGTTTGTCAATTTGTCATTTTCAAGCGAAAACGTATCGTTTGACTAGATGTAATGAAATAACCTATGTATGTGTCGTTATCCATAAACTACATAAATAGCGATTCTGAATTAATCAGCAGCAATATGCGAGATGTCAGACTTCAGTCACTATGATTCATGGAGTATTATATAAACTCTTCTACATGGGTGCTCAGAGTTCAAAAGAAAGTAAGAAGGGAAAGAAGAAGAACAGTTGAACAAAGAATTCATGAAACTTTTTACCAGGAATTTCTTCCGCGAAATCTTTTTTCGGTCAAAAGTTCAACTACATAGTTTATCCTTTTCCTTCTCTTTTTATTCCCCTTTGGATTCGAAAAGCACGCCAATGAAATGGATAATGAACGAAATGAAATGGTAAAACTATGGTAACGAATCATTTGATCTGACGCTCCATGTCGTTATGTTTTTATTCGACGTCAAAATGTCTAGAAAAGCATCGTATTTCGTCATTAATGATGGCCAGAAGCACTCGTAAATATTGAACCAGCTCATTTCAGGCATCGTGATTTTTTATAAAAGCAACAGCGATGGATGGGTGGGCGACTTGGGCAAAGTGGCTGAAGTTTTTGTAAACAAGTACTTATCGGAATAGTTTCTTACCTGGCAGCCATTTTCACACCTACATACGTACGTATAATGTCTAAACATTAGTTTCTTTCCGCTAAACTGAACTTGCGTTGAACTATTATGGAACATCTAATAAAATATAAATCTCCGATGTTTGCATGCCACCATGTGATCTGTTCAGGTGCGGCCTTTGCGTGATTTGAATGATTATGACATGATATGGTGGTGTTCGAGTGCGTTTATGACATGATGATGTTTGACGGTATTTATGGTTGGACTGATGTTTAGCGATTCTGATTGGAATATTTTGATGTCGTGATAATGGTTAAGGTTAGCTGCAGTTATTATAAGTGACAGTTTAAAATGACTGCGAAATTTGAAGAGTATATATTTATATGTGGGGGGGGGGGCTAGCTGTAGTTATAATTTTACAAGGAGTCATTGTAGCATTGTTGAAAGATGATTTTTAGTTGTATTTCAAAATATCACGAGAGTACACGAACTGTGTGAGATAGATAAGCATCTATTTTTTACATGTAATAACAACCACTTGTTCAATAACTTTTCACAGTCAACCGTAAATCAGTCTCATTCAGCTTGAGAGAAATTAGTATTCAATCAGAAATACTAGTTCACATTTGTATATACCAATCATTCACGTATATCTTATAATTTAACTTTTTCTCTATCAATTTCTAACTTACATACGTACTTGATACATACTGGAATTACCACGCCGATTTTGCCAAACCAAAACTATGAATCATTAGGTTAACCCACCATTTTGATCCGTATGTAATAAAGACTGAAAACTAAGATAAATCTTGAAGATCCTTGTTGAAATTAACTATTGTCTTATCAGGAATGATTTGGCTATATAATTGAATGACTAAACGACCTTGAACGAATTTATTACCCTTTTTTTCATTCACATCAAAAAATTTTATTACTGAAAGTGATTGTGAAAATAAACAGATTTGTAGTTGTTAGCAAAACATTTGGAAATTCTCTACAATGCCTGAAAATCAGCCGAAGTAATCTGAAAGTAAAATTCGGTATATGTACGTTTTAGTTCAATGAAGTACATTAGACAATGAAAAGAAAAACTATTTGAATCGTTTAATGGTGTAAAGTCGTTCGACCTCGTCATTACACCCACTATAATAGCGGATGAGAAAGAGATAAAGATGGCACACGTAGTTTTGAATCAATTATTAAAAAAACGTTTTGAATTTAAACTAGAAATGACGCAGTATCAATCAAAAAAGTAAAATAGTTTGTGAAAAAATTGTTTGTTCTTTTACATCGGTAAAAAATCACTTTCTTCGCTACCCATTTGCCATTTCAATATGATAACAACAAATTGTTACAAGAACAAATAAGTAACGCATTAAGTTTTCAAAGTAACCCTATTCGATTAGAATAAGAATACTTTCTGAGAAATGACAATTTATGACAAAAAATTGATAAGTAGAAGGCGACAGTCTTCTGGTGTGTAGGGAGCCAAAACTCCTTCAATTCAGTTCAACTGTAGCTTGGTCGTAGTTTAAGAACCGTTACCCCATATACAATGGCGCAGTGTTCGTATGTGAAGCCACAATTGCGAAGTTGGATACCGAATCACAAATATAACGAAATAAATATGTAAGTATGTGGAAAGTAAAAAAAACCTAACCATGTTCCTGTCTTGCCTTGAAACATCGTAAAAACCTAGAAACGCGGTTGTGGTCAGTCAAGACGTCACGTGAAGTCGTCCTGTCTATTAGTATATTCACATTCTAATATTAGCAAGAGTAATCACAATGTTAACCTGTTCTCCAGGGAAATCGTCCGCTCGGCGTTTCTTGTTTGACATTGCCAGTAGTTCAACAAGGTATATACAGGGTGGGCCAAAAAAACGATACGATTTTGAACGTTAATAGCTCGATCTATGACCAACCGATTCAATCGTTTTTGCTCTCATTTGAAAGCCAATATTTCAACTTAAAATTTCTCTAGTTTTAGTTGTGTTTTATGAAGTTGCCCAGAAGTTACAGATTTTTTTTTGAAAAATCGTGTTTTCGACATGACATGACATTGACATGACATGACTATGACTATGACATTCGCCATGAATTTTTTGTCCAAGCACTGAAATATGTTTTTCCAAAGTTTCCAAGTAAGAATTGAGCTCAGAAAACTCAATTTCCCTAATTGAACTTCTCAAATTCAGAAATTCGTTGCCCAAAAGGTTTTGCTAAACCACAAAGTTTCGGTTTTTCTCGTCCAAAAACACGATTTTTGAGGGTTTCTTCTGTAACTTGAGGACAACTTTATAAAACATGACTAAAATTGAACGGATTTTAAGTTAAAGTATTGGCTTTCAAATGAAAACAAGAACGATTGAATCGGTTGGCAATAGCTCGAGTTATTAAAGTTCAAAATCGTATGGTTTTTTTCGGCCCACCCTGTATGTTTTTTCCATCAGCTATGTACAAAACTAATTGGTCAGGCATTAAGCGTATAATTGTTTCTCAAGTTTAAATGTGTAAAAACCGGTTTCCATGACGTTTTGCACACAGCCACCATCGGATTGAATAACCTTGAAACAATAGGTTTGAAGGTGTATTCGAACCAGGTGGCATATTTGTAAACTGTACCGGTTTTTTGTCAGAATTCGTGTGACCCAACGACAGCTAATAACCATTTGATTGTTTGTACGGCTTAGACTTAGTTCCGAACATAGACTGTACCTTAGTGAAGGAGATAGCCTAGCTTAGCCTATACGTGAATCAAAAATGAAAAAGTCGAATTTGGGTTTACGACAAAAAAACCGGTACAGTTTCCAAATATGCAACCAGGTGTAGCATAAAACTTTGAGCTCATGTAAGGCTTAGGCGTAGACTTAAGTTTTGTGGTGGTTTTAGACACGGAGCGAAGTCCGTGGGCATATCACAGTAAACTTATATATCAAAGTTTTATGCCCCAACTGCCAAAATGCTCAAATGCAGAAAATACGAACCTGTGGCTAAGCCCTATACCGTAGTACATTACCATTACTAGTAGCCTATTGCTACTTAGCGCATTACTAAACCTCTGTCATTAAGCCTAGGTCTTAACATCCATCCAACGTGTGTCAATATACAAATTGAAAAATCTTGAATCCGATTGTGGGTTTTTTCTTTGTTTACGGGAAAATTTCTACAACAGGACAACCACAATCGAATTCAGATTTTCAAAATTATTTTTGAACAAATTGTCAAAATTGTTCAATTCAACCGATTTATTTCAATCAAGAATGAATTTTTGTTTATAAAATTGGCAATTTCCACCGTATTTTATTTCAGGGTCATCTACCGGAATCAGTAAACAGCGGCGATAACAATAATGGTTAGTTTCAAAACTTGTTATTATTTTATAGAAGGAGGATAGTGTGAGAAAGCCGGATAATCGATTCCTACTTTTCGGCTTATAATTAGAATATTCCGGCTACTCAAGCCACCAGTGATGTCTTATTTGCTACTCTTGATGACTCACGATGTAAACTTCACCACCATTCATTTGGTTGCTGAGGTGGCTAGCAGTGAACGAACAAGCCAAAAAAAGTCACATGTAGTTCCGTAGATGATGGACGTTTTACTGAGAGTATTTCATTTTCAGGCCCGCGTTAAAGCCCACGAGTTGCGCGGCCGCAAGAAGGAAGAACTGCAGAAACAATTGGATGAACTGAAAACGGAGCTGTCGTCGTTGCGCGTCGCCAAGGTGACCGGTGGAGCCGCCAGCAAACTTTCCAAAATGTTAGTTATTGCTGTCAAAGATTAAGTTTAGAATTGTTATTGAACACTATTAGGGTAGTCCTGGGCGTTAGATGGTTTTCCCCTCTTTTAACTCATTTGTTTGACCACATTAGATTTGAGTAATTATAATTGTCACTATCATCGTGACATCTGACATGTATAATCATACTTTAATTTGTGTTTTTGTTATTGTATGTAGAACTTCGAATACCGTCTTCTATCCGAGCGCAATCAGTCATTAGTCACTCAGACTCCTTCATTCGCTTACTCATTCACTTCACTGTGTCACCACGTGCTTTCTCAATCAATTCACTAACTCATTCAGTCAACTTTTCGTGACTATACCCATGATTTATTCATTGAATTTTAATTATTATGCATTTTTTCTTCTCCCTCCTGAATAACAGGAGGTTATCCCAAGTTTTATCGCTAATATACATATTATGGTCAAACCATACAATTTTTTATGATGCTCATCAGGGGTGGGCCGGGTTTTTTGGCGTTTCACAAGTCGTGATAGTGATTACCATTAATGATTATTATTACGACG
The DNA here is from genome assembly GCA_964036265.1 of Daptonema setosum. NCBI lineage: Eukaryota > Metazoa > Nematoda > Chromadorea > Monhysterida > Xyalidae > Daptonema > Daptonema setosum. The sequence continues at coordinate 6,406 of CAXIWR010000548.1, read as the reverse complement.
GTTAATACCAACTGCACGATAGACTGTAAAACTCGACAGGAACATCCTTTAACCGCCGCTCGACTGACCTTAAATACCCATTCAACATTCAAGCACTTCTGAAACTATTATATCGTTCTCTTTTGTTGGATAGTTTTTCAATTCAATTGTCTATTTAAATTTGGTGATATCTAGTCTAATGGATTCAGCGCCGGGGTCCTGCTGAGATTGAAATCTGACAGAAGCTCTCCTATGTTCTGTGGTTTCTGCCATTGCCACTGCAAGTTACATCAACCTTCTTTTATGACCACTACCGTCTATCAAATCACAATTCTGATGTGTTATTAGTTTAGCTTGTTGGCTTCAGGACACTGTAAAAATCATTCAGTTGTTTGGTAATTCATTTACTCTTCCGTTCTTCCATTGGTTAGTCTTACTCAATCATTTAATCAATCATGTTTCACTACTCAACCATACCTATTTTCCAGCCGAATCGTCCGTAAATCAATCGCCCGCGTGCTCACTGTGATGAACCAGACCCAGAAGCAGGAGCTGAGGAAGTTTTACAAGGTACGTGAACTTTAGTAATTGTGTCGATGTAAAAAAACTGAGGATGGATAAAAAGTCGTGGAAAGTTGTGAAAAATTCATGTAATAGATTGCTCTGGAAATCAGAATTCCGTTTTATATCCAATATCGAAATCAAACTGATATATCGAAACGACTTTTGCGTTTATTATCATGTTAAGGCTATCTACGACTTGTAATTTCACTTGCAAAAAAAATTTCTCACTGTGTTTGCAGTGCAAGAAGTGTTCTTTACTATACCTGTGGTGCAAAAAATAGTAACTTCACTATACTGTGTTACGGTCTTTCGTTAATCTATTGCAAGAAGTAACAACTTGATTCTTTGTGACTTGCAAAACAATGTAGATACTTCACTCTACTCTACTTCTTCTTGCGTAATATGATGTAACGTTCACTGGGTAATTGCAGTGCAAAAAGTAGTAACTTACTTTAAGATTTGCAACACAATTTATACGTCACTATACTTGACCTTGCATTATTATAAAGTAACTTATAATATATAAAGTAAGATATAAAATAACTTATAATATATAAAGCATTATATAAAGTAACGTTAACTCGGTAATTGCAGTGCAAAAAGTACAAGCCGCTGGATCTGCGCCCGAAGAAGACGCGCGCCATCCGTCTGCGACTGTCCAAGCACGAATCGGCCCTCAAGTCCCACAAACAGCAGCACCGCGAACGCTGCTTCCCCGTTCGTAGATTCGCCGTCAAAGTCTGAACAACCCAAACTGTTTGTCTGATAGCGGTGATTTATCGTGATTTGATTATTACAGATTTTGTGTCATGTGGTGGGTGTACAGTCTTGTCGTATGTCGACGAGTAACTCTGGGAATGTTTCAGAATTGGACGGATTCCTTTGAAAAAAATTCAGTGTTGTGCCATAAATTAGGCTTTTCCTTATCGCATACACAATACAGGGCTGTGACACTGGGCGCTTTTTTGACGGTGTTAATAGTTGTTGAATATTCGTTTTGCTTCATCCACCCTGTTCCAATATTATTATTATAATGATGATGAATTCGTTCTCGTTGCGTTTTCTTCGTCTACCGTTTTGCTTTGTCTGTTATTTGTTTTTGTGCTCTTTGCGAGCCAAGAAAAAATATAATTTTCATTTTAAAACTCAAATATTACAAATCTATACAGAGAATACCGCAAATGAACTGGTAACATCGTCGTTGAATTGTCAAGCGAAGTTGAAGAATTTCTGTTCGAAATCTCGATTAAGGTTCTTTATCTCGACTCGAGTAACGTCTTAGTTTTGCTTGATGCATAGATTGAGTTCTGACGTTCTCAGGGTTCTTTATGGATTTCGTTTCGTGCTATATTAAGTAGCATCAACTTGATATGGGCATCATCTTTCAACATTTCATTGAAATGTACAAACAAATAATTCAAGTAATAATAAAGAGCGTATAGATTTATATTCAAATGTGTTCACAATCATGGTAAAGCTGAGCGGAGTGTGTATTGTGTGGTCGATGTGTTTGTAGTGTGTCGAATTTATAAGTAATTTACGGTGAGAAAATTAGAGGAATTGATGGCTTTCGAATTTCTTATTTAGTTTATTGATAATCTGTAAAAATATTCTGAAAAATCAAAAACCATCACCAAAAGTGGTCAGAATGTTTTTGGAGAAGAACAGTTGACAAATTGATTTGTAAAGTGATTGCACAACGCGTGTGGTCAAGTCGAGTCATGATAATATACACGGGCATAGAAATGGTATGTACAAATAGCATGGTGATGATTTTTTATAAGTTTAATTAAGTAAACATCTGTAACCAAATTAACATCACTGTGGTATATAATAACTATAACGTTAAGTTCAGGAACACTGAATATTGAGCACCGGTGTAGGAAGTTGGACACTTGGGGAGGCAGTGAAAGTGGCGGATCAACGGAAAGTTGGAAAGTAAATCCTTTAGTTTCGACTCTTCTGATGGTGAAAATATTACTTACGTTTGGTTTATGATTTATCGAAATCAGACCCCTTTCTGCTAACATGAAAACCATTGAGACTTGAAATATTGGCCGGACGTTCTCTAATAAAACTTGCGATTTTCGCCAAATTTCATTGAAAAAATTAATTTTTGGGCATAGTTGAGTCCCGTTTGATCCGCACACTTTCCCCATAATTTGACAATTTAGTCAATTGATTCAATAGTTTTAGATCACAGTGATTTAGATGAGTCCCTCTTGTGGTGGTGCCTTCATCATATAGGCCATGTGTAATCGGGCGCCCGACATTTCTTGCCTGTAAAATCAGGTTGGTTAGTTATGAATATTACAATGAAACATCAGTGAGACCAGGGAAAATTCAAGTGGGTGGTTAGGGTGCTTTCGGAGGAAACGAAAAATGTCCGTAGAAAGGTTATCCTGAAACAAAATAGTATACTACTTTCTTTCCCTTTACTTTTCTTTCAACTTTCCGTTAGCCTTTGAAAGCACCCTTATAAAATTAAACTTTACAGTAGTTGTTCTATTGATATGAATTTTCCATGATCTCAACCCCACACGAACAAAATCATGGACTTATGACAACACGGCAATCAATATGTACCCTTACATCATGGAAACCCAAACAACATGCGTATATGGGGGTCACCGGATATCGGGGTAGTTTCACAAAATCTGTTTCATTCATATTCGAGTTTAGCTAGAGAACCTAGTTCACCTAGAGAGCGTAAAAATACCCCGAATTAAGTAAAAGGTAAAGTCGGACAGCTTACCAGGCCACCCAAGTACTCCAGTATAGCTTGGCTGTTTCCCAAACCAGGCAGCTACACAATTAAAGTATAATTTGAAAAACTTAGCCACATAGAACTGTTCTAAAAATTTTCCTAGTCTTATCTTGATTCAGAATCAACTCTCTTATTCCATCGCTAAGTAAAACTTGAAGCGGCAACAACAACTTCATCAACATTAAACACAACACCAACAACAACATTATTCTTCATACTGTAACAACATGAATAACAACAACATCGTTACCATGAAGTACTGTATGTGCCACGTGTGGCATGTTTTTGTCTGGCCAAGAGTACAAAAGCCATACATTCCTCTTAACAACAACCACAACAACGGCATCAACAACACCATCACAACATCATCATCATCATCATCATTATCAACAATATAATACAATACCTTTCTTCAACAACAACAACAACAACAACCTCATTACCTTGAAGAACTGTATGTGCCACGTGTGGCACGTTTCTGTCGGGCCACGAGTACAAAAGCCATACATTCCTCTTGACAACAACCACAACAACGGCATCAACAACACCATCAACAACATCATCATCATCATCATCATCATCATCATCATCATCATCATCATCATCATTATCAACAATATAATACAACATCATTCTTCAACAACAACCACAGTAACAACAACCTCATTACCTTGAAGGACTGTATGTGCCACGTGTGGCACGTTTCTGTCGGGCCACCAGTACAAAAGCGACACATCCGATCAGGCACAATAGTAAGATGATACCGAGTAGTGGTCCGACGATGTATGAGAGAGGGACGGCCAGTGCTGAGGCCTCTTTGGAACGCTGAAGAATGGAGTGAGTGAGCGATTGAGTGAGTGAGTGAGTGAGTGAGTGAGTGAGTGAGTTAGTGAGTGAGTGAGCGAGTGAGCGAGTGAGTGAGAGAGTGAGTGAGTTAGTGAATGAGTGAGTAAGTGAGTGAGTGAGTGAGTGAGTGAGTGAGTGAGTGAGTGAGTGAGTGAGTGAGTGAGTGAGTGAGTGAGTGAGTGAGTGAGTGAGTGAGTGAGTGAGTGAGTGAGTGAGTGAGTCGAGGAGTGAGTGAGTGATTGAACAAACCAGTGCACATGTATCGCCCTCATAACCGTCCACACATTTGCACTTGTACTCCACTTTCTCGTTTGTGTTTAGCTGTGTAACACTTGCCTGAATAATGATTTCAGATTGAGCAAAAATCGACTTGAGTTCGGCAGTATCTCGCAGATTTCATCCTAGTAAAACTACATACAATAATTTGAACTATTCTACACTCTTCATGGCACTTTATACAAAACTCATAGTTCACGTCAGCGAAAATCTTATATGTCATTCATTTCGGTTTTTTTTCATGGAAAATCTTGACGAATCATCAAAGATAGGCGTCAAGGTTAGTAGGATGAACAAAAGGTAAGAGCATTCTCAATCAATTCCGATACTCAATTTGAATGCACACCATTTTCTCAATGTTTTTAACACTATGCCTGCGAGTGTGTCTTTTTCAAGCCAAAACTTATGTTCTACCCTACTCATTCCTGTCTGCCTGCTCATGCAAGCAAAATCATTAAATATACTCAAAAGTTATGTGCTTTCAAATTCAGTCTTCTAATCAATGACTAACCTCGTCACATCTGGCCTCATTCAGGCATTGATGTGTTTCGACGATCACATTGGGTATGGACGAGTATTTGGTGCTGTTGGAGGCATCCACCAGACATGGATTCACATGTGCACAACGACGACCGATGTACGCTGAAATCAAGCAACAATGACAAGGTGAAACTATGTAGCAGAGAAATAAAAGGAGAAATGTCTCGGAGGGTAAACTTAGCAGAGAAATAAAACTTAATTCACAGTAAGAAATTTTATTTATGGGTTACATATCTAGATAGAATATATTCCCTGTTAGAGTAAGTGAATGTGAGTGACTAAGCGAGTGCGTGAGTCACGTATGATTAGGGAAAGAAAGATTGAGAGTGTGGCTATGAAAAATTCCAGCCCAGTTAACTCATAGTGATGCTAAAACCTTAAATATGAAATGGGTGTATTAAATGGCTACTAACGATAGTTACAATCGCACGTGTATGAACCCTGCGTGTTTTTACATTTTCCCTGAATGCAGTAGGTTTGGTCAATGGCTTCACACTCGTTCAGGTCTTCCTGAAAGATAAAAACCTGAACATTTTCTTTAAAAACAACAACAACAACAACAACAAACCTGGCAAGTTTGTCCCTGATATCCGGTAGCCGTACAATCACACTCAAAAGCAGCCACCCGGTCAATGCATCGACCTCCATTCTTGCATGGATCATCAAGGCATTCGTTGATGTCTTCCTGACACAGATTGCCAGTGTATCTGAAACAAATCTTGTATTGGTAAAACTAATTTCAGATTTTCACAACGTTCCTTTTAGCAGTGGTAGGTAAAAAAAACTACTATAACATGAAGGTGGGCGCGTTTTCCTGCATTCACAATTTGACATTTTTGTATAATTTCCCAAATCTATAAAACAGTTAGCGACTCTTCGTAGCATACAGAACCATTTTATACAAACTTTTAGCTTTTGCCAACCAAATTTAAATGAAAATTCGTTTTAAAACCAACCCAGCCAAACAGGTGCACTTCCATTCAGTAGTGCCCGGGGTTTGCTCGCATGTGCCACCCGGGCCACATGGTTGATTGGCACAAAAATCAACGATACTTTCGCATGCATCGCCCTCGTAGCCTGTAATTTATTCGCTCACTCACTCACTCACTCACTCACTCACTCACTCACTCACTCACTCACTCACTCACTCACTCACTCACTCACTCACTCACTCACTCACTCACTCACTCACTCACTCACTCACTCACTCACTCACTCACTCACTCACTCACTCACTCACTCACTCACTCACTCACTCACTCACTCACTCACTCACTCACTCACTCACTCACTCATTAACTCACACACTCACTCACTCTCTCACTCACTCACTCACTCACTCACTCACTCACTCACTCACTCACTCACTCACTCACTCACTCACTCACTCACTCACTCACTCACTCACTCACTCACTCACTCACTCACGCACTC
>CAXIWR010000547.1:49657-57861 GCA_964036265.1 Daptonema setosum | reverse complement strand
AGTCAGTTAGTGAGTGAGTGAGTGAGTGAGTGAGTGAGTGAGTGAGTGAGTGAGTGAGTGAGTGAGTGAGTGAGTGAGTGAGTGAGTGAGTGAGTGAGTGAGTGAGTGAGTGAGTGAGTGAGTGAGTTAGTTAGTGAATGATTGACTCACCTTCCAGTTCCAAAGGGACCTTATACTCTACTCGACCGGCTTTTGCTTCTTTTCGATCAGGAACCATTGGTTCGCATAAAATATGGCGGTGTGGGATTTGTTATATAATCTTCGTTGTTACCTGAAAATGTTGTTCTTTTATTCACTGACTCACTGACTCACTCACTCACTCACTCACTCACTCACTCACTCACTCACTCACTCACTCACTCACTCACTCACTCACTCACTCACTCACTCACTCACTCACTCACTCACTCACTCACTCACTCACTCACTCACTCACTCACTCACTCACTCACTCACTCACTCACTCACTCACTCACTCACATCACAACTAACGTAGCATATCCTGTTGTTCACCAGATCGTAATCAAAAGCATGCAGTCCGAAACCATCAATGGCCCACAATCGCTTTGTGAAGTCGTAATTGTAGACAGAAATGTGATCCGGAGCTCCGATCAAGTGACGCACGGTGGAGACTGTAAATAGTCAATCAGTCAGTCAGTCAGTCAGTCAGTCAGTCAGTCAGTCAGTCAGTCAGTCAGTCAGTCAGTCAGTCAGTCAGTCAGTCAGTCAGTCAGTCAGTCAGTCAGTCAGTCAGTCAGTCAGTCAGTCCGTCAGTCAGTCAGTCAGTCAGTCAATCAGTAAAGTTGTTCAGTCAGTTAGTCAGTCAGTTGTTCAGTCAGGCAGTCAGTCAGTTGTTCATTCAGTCAGTCAGTTAGTCATTCGTTCAGTCAGTCAGTCAGTCTTTCTGTCACACATTGAATCAATTAGGTTCACAACTTCACAACTTCGGTCAATTAGCTAATTGTTAACAGGTAAGTGCAACTTCGTAATGTGATTCTTTTGTTCTTAAAATCACATTTATTCTAAATTACGTGTTAACCACGATCAAAAGATTGTTGGAAGTGCAATGTTGTTTTTTTAAGTTTATTACGGACATTCCGAATTTGAGAAAAGAAATGCACACAACAGCAATTGTCACTTTAGTTGGCAGATTTTCCTAAACTCTTTAACGCAGCAAATTAGGTGAGTGAAACTAAATATGTACTCAACCACGAACCATCTTTGACTAAGTACTCTACCACGAACCATCTTTGACTAAGTACTCTACCACGAACAATCTTTGACTAAGTACTCTACCACGAACAATCTTTGACTAAGTACTCTACCACGAACCATCTTTAACGTGGCAATGTTTGCCATCAGCATCCAACACGAATCCTTCCGTACATCCACATTTATAGCCCTGATCACCGGCAGATGCGATGGTGCGGACGATGTTCGTACAAGTCTGATCGCATACCGGTTCGATACCATCCTTGGGTCGTTGACATTCATCTTCATCCTGGAAATGAATGAGTGATTGAATGAGTGAGTGAGTGAGTGAGTGAGTGAGTGAGTGAGTGAGTGAGTGAGTGAGTGAGTGAGTGAGTGAGTGAGTGAGTGAGTGAGTGAGTGAGTGAGTGTCAGTGAGTGAGTGAGTGAGTGAGTGAGTGAGTGAGTGAGTGAGTGAGTGAGTGAGTTAGTGAGTGAGTGAGTGAGTGAGTGAGTGAGTGAGTGAGTGAGTGAGTGAGTGAGTGAGTGAGTGAGTGAGTGAGTGAGTGAGTGAATGAGTGAGTGAGTCAATCAACCCAACCATTAAACGTCAGTCCGTCCAACGGAAACTCGTCAAACATGTCATCATCCATGAAGGACCCGTCCCGACTGGCCGTTATTATCTGATGATCCTCCTCTCCTTCCTCCTGTCCATGAATCCAGTCAATTTTAGTCGAGGTTATGGCGCAGATCATCAGAATTCGCCTGATTTCCGGCGAATCCCACATGGCGACTAGTTTTCGCCGAATTCTTATTTCGCCGAAACTCGGGTTTTCGCTGGGAAATGTGGTATATTTATTGTCGAATTGTCATTTTGTTGGTATTCAAGCTTTATAGTTGTAATGCTGATTGTTAATCTATTTATTTTTGGATGGTCATTTCTTGTGATAATTTGGCGAGATTTTTTTCGGTTTTAGCCTCAGATTTTTCGGCAACGTGTTGAGGAATAGCTGCCCTGAAGTAAATAATGCGAATCGTGTACATGAAATCTTTGAACTCCAGATAAAAAAAGCTTCCAAATAAAATGTTCCTTGCGAAATACAGTACCGCAAAGATACCGTAATCGATAAACACCTATATTTTAATTCACCACGAGGCTAATCAGTGATGTTCATCTACGATTAAACAGATTGACTTTCGTAAAGTGTACAGTAATAACAGGTTCATGGTCGGGGAAATATTTCAGCTAAAAAGGTTATATTATTGATTGAAAATCTTAGATCTTTGCATTTTAGAGGTTTTCATTTCACAGTAAATAATTTTTTATAAAGCCAGTCAAGAAATTTTTTTATTTCCTCGTCCGCCACTTCAATAACAACAGCACAACAGTAAAATCACTGGCGGACGAGAGAGGGGAGAGAAAAGAGGAACTTTCTTTTCACTGTTTGAAAAAACTGTATTCGTTACCCTGAAATATATAAAATAATCTCCGTTCAACCAATTTTCCTTTCTTGAAGAAATTCCCAGATTTTTCAGACAATGGCAAGTTTACCTGCGAAAACAATAGTAAGTAAGTACCGTAAGCCCGTACAGTACAGGTAACAGTGCGTCACACCTGTAGACACTAGCGGACGAGAAGGGGTGGGAAAGTGGAATTCCCCCCTCTTTGGCTGTTTCAAAAAGTAGAATTTGTTCCTTGAGGTGTAGATAAAATGATCTTATTTCTGCCAATTCCCCCTCTTTGGAAAGATTCCCCTCCCTTTGGAGGTTTGGCTCGTCCGCCAGTGCCTGTAGAGCAAAGAAAATTTCTGAAATACCAACGTTTTTTTACCAATGAAAATCACCGTTTCTCTAGAGCATCGGTTAGCGCATCGAATTACTAACCTGATGTTGGTCCGTTTTCACGGGGTTCGAATCCCCGGAGGGGATATTTTTGGCTCGGTATGTAAAGATTAAAAGGTTATTAACGCCTCTTAATGGTATGTTGCTTGAGGAAAATGACCGACTTATAGAGGAATTTCGGGAGAAGTCTATATTATTAACGTTCACGCACATATCCATATAATATAGACATGTATTCTAATACATACACAAACGCACGCTCACTCACACTAGCGGACGAGACGGGGCGGAAAAAGTGGAATTCCCCCTCTTTGGCGGTTTCAAAAAGGATAATTCGTTCCCTACGGTGTAGGTAAAATGGTCCAACTCATGCAGATTTCTCACTCTTTGGGAAAATTCCCCTCCCTTTGGGGAAATAGCTCGTCCGCCAGTGCTCACTCAGAAGCCGTACATACATGGGGCTGTCGACAGAATGTTCGTCGGGTTTGACGGTGTGCCCCTGGGGGCCGGATGTCTTATGGGGAGGGGTGCAATAGCAGACCAGGGAACAATGAAAAGATGATTTCCAGGGGGATTTCCACTTTTATCATCCCTTTTCTTCCTCTAGTGGGTTAACATACGATGTTATACATTTGAATGATTTTAGGGTGAATGGTGAACCTAATAAAGAGAAAGGTGAACCTTATATTCAAATGTGCATACATTCGTGTGGTTGGACTTTCATCGGCCAAAGAGTCATTGTTAAGTAAAGGTAATCTCTGCGACATATTCAACCACGAACTGCAATATTTACCATCAAGCACTAGTGGTGTTACGATATTTGTTTTTTTGTTAGTCTGAAAATTGCTGCTATTAGGTAGACAACACTCCTTTCTGCACAGAATATTCAACGTTTTTATTTAGCTTTACTTACTCCCATGCAACATGCATGCATGCGAACAACAGCAATACATTTTAGTGACTCATTAAATATAGTGTGCTAGTGCTCTGGAAATGCAGCTGTCAAGTCAATATCACGAAGAAAAAATTTCCGCCAACTTAAATAACCAATTTGATTAACATGTTCAATGTATGTGTGTGTGGATAGTTCTTGCACTAGCGGACGAGAAGGGGTGGGAAAAGTGGAATTCCCACCTCTTCGGCGTTTTCAAAAAGTAGCATTTGTTTCCTTCGGTGTAGGTAAAATTACCTGAAAACTGTCAATTCCCCTCTTTGAGGAAATTTCCCCTCCCTTTGGAGAGTTAGCTCGTCCGCCAGTGAGTTCTTCTGGAATATCAAAACCACCTTTTTGTACAATATCACATGAAATTAATAACAGGCCTGAGATGAAATGGAGGGAAAACGTGAAATTGTTTCGTTTTTAGTAGTGATTGAAGGAATATTTGTTCTTCATAGTGTAGCCGATGAAATGATCCAAAATGACATCTGATGAATGATGAATTGAAACGAACAAAATGTTCCTTTTTTCTGCCGATGAATCACTTGATTGGCTCGACTCGATTGAAAAACTGTTTTCCAGTTTAGAACAAGACGATTCTTTGTTCAACCCAAACCTAAAATTTATCAAGAAAAACATTTTTAGATTGACTAATTCTAATTATACGGAAAAACCGAAACCATTTGAAGCAAAACCACCAAGCATCCACTCACGAAAAAATTAATTGTTCTCCGTCATCTTGTTCTTCGCCTATGTAATTCAATAGGCAAATGATCAAGTGGCGAATGATCAAAGCTTCCAAAAGGGCCGGGAGTTTTCTTATGAAGAAGGGAATTGACAATTGTTATGCCATTTATCTGGACCACTAGCGGACGAGAAGGGGAGGGAAAAGTGGAATTCCCCCCTCTTTGGCAGTTCAAAAAAGTGGAATTTGTTTCTTAAGGTGTAGGTGAAATAGCCTCGAAACGGCTGATGCCCATCTCTTTGGTGAAAATCCCCTCCCTTTGGAGGATTAGCTCGTCCGCCAGTGATCTGGACCGTTATGCAATAAAACTGAATACTGTGTTGAATCACCAAAGTAGGAGGAATCGACGGTGTTCTGCTCCTCCACTAGCGGACGAGAAGTGGGAAGAAAAAGTGGATTTCCCCCCTCTTTGGCGGTAAAAAAGTTGAGTTTGTTCGTTAAGGTGTAGGTAAAATGGCCTAACTTCTGTCCATTCCCCCCTCTTTGGGAAGATTCCCCTCCCTTTGGCGGTTTGACTCGTCCGCCAATTCGCTCCTTCGATCTCCTTTCATCCGATGTTTAACCAAGTCACTGGCGGACGAGCTAAATTCCCAAAGGACGGGGAATTTCGTCAAAGAGGGGGAATTAGCAGACATTAGACCATTTTACCTACACCTTAAGGAACACGCTCTATTTTTTGAAAACACCAAAGAGAGGGGAATTCCACATTCCCTCCCCTTCTCGTCCGCTAGTGATGACAACAAAGCAGATGCCCTATTAGAAAACACATAGGATCGGTATGGGGGTACTCGGTCTAAAAGGGACATCATTATGAAAATAATGTGGTAAGGGTTTAGGGGTCGTATAGCAATGGGGTCTGCTTGAATGTATCCTACAGCCTACTGCACAACAATGCAGTGAGTGAGTGAGTGAGTGAGTGAGTGAGTGAGTGAGTGAGTGAGTGAGTGAGTGAGTGAGTGAGTGAGTGAGTGAGTGAGTGAGTGAGTGAGTGAGTGAGTGAGTGAGTGAGTGAGTGAGTGAGTGAGTGAGTGAGTGAGTGAGTGAGTGAGTGAGTGAGTGAGTGAGTGAGTGAGTGAGTGAGTGAGTGAGTGAGTGAGTGAGTGAGGGAGTGAGTGAGTTAGTGAGTGAGTGAGTGAGTGAGTGAGTGAGTGAGTGAGTGAGTGAGTGAGTGAGTGAGTGAGTGAGTGAGGGAGTGAGTGAGGGAGTGAGTGAGGGAGTGAGTGAGTGAGGGAGTGAGTGAGTGAGTGAGTGAGTGAGTGAGTGAGTGAGAGAGTGAGTGAGTAAGTGAGTTGTACAACAAAGGCGTACATTCAAATGTAGTCTCGTAATCAATTGAGAATGCTATATAATGGCTTGATTTGTGAGTTGATTTTGTTCGGCAAACTAAAGCATCACTATGTTATCAATTCAATGATGATTACTCGTTCAAATCAAACCCACATGCACTGGCGGACGAGCCGAACCTCCAAAGGGAGGAGAACTTTTCCAAAGAGGGGGAATTCTGCATAAATTAGATCATTTTACCTACACCTTAAGGAACGAATTCTACGTTTTGAAATCGCCTAAGAGGGGGAACTCTACTTTTCCCTCCCCTTCTCGTCCGCTAGTGCCCACATGCCACATGATCAAGTATTCTATGTTGTCCAAGTTTCATGTGGAACAAGACTTTTTCTTGTTGATTTATCGAATCATTAAAATCGTGTCTGGCACAGCTTTCCACCACCCCTTACTTTCAATCACACCCTACCACCCCCAGATCATTGTAAAAAAATTCAGTTTGGTCGATCTGAAAATAGGAAGAATTTTGTATTACGGATTTTCTTGTTTCTCAAAAAAATTTCCAGGAAATCGTTTTGAAGGTGATGTCAACGAAAAACGTGAAAAAGCCAGTTAGGTATCCTGTCAAGGCACTGGCGGACGAGAAGGGGTGGGAAAAGTAGAATTCCCCCCTCTTTGGCGTTTTCAAAAAGTATGATTTGTCCCTTAAGGTGTAGGTAAAATGAAATAAAGACTGCCGATTCCCCTCTTTGACGAAATTCCCCTCCCTTTGGGGATTTAGCTCGTCCGCCAGTGAGTCAAGGTATCATCCATTCAAGGTGTCTTGTTACAGTTACTGTTTATATAAATCCGTTACCACGGATTCGATGAATTATAAGCGGACGAGAAGGGGAGGGAAAAGGGGAATTCCCCCTTTTTGGCTGTTTCGAAAAGTAGAGTTTGTTCCTTAAGGTGTAGTTAAAATAGCCTATTTTCTGCCAATTCCCCCCTCTTTGGAGAAATTCCCCTCCCTTGGGAGGTTTAGCTCATCCGCCAGTGGTTCCGTTCCGTTCGTGTTGTCTAAAAATCAGTAGTGGATATAGCTTATCCAGGTTATATTATTAGCCAAAAAATTTTTGGCGCGCAGTTTGAATTCAAATCTGATTTTGGTGCACTTTCACATTTCCGAGAAATAACATCATTTTTCAATTATATTTAGACAACAAACGAAAAATGGCGTCTAATTCATTGCAAATGTGCGAAATCGGCCCACAAAATGATTTTTTTGATAGCAAGAAACCTTGACCTAGTTATAGTGACTTTTTCGAGAATTCAAATGCAAAAAAATCTGTCCGTGAGGAAAAGGTAAAGGCAGAAAAATTAATTAGCAAGAAATTTAGTGTTATAGCCTAACCAGGGTTTTTTGTTACTCAAAATGGTTTTGGCGCGCAGTTTGAAATGAATTCTGCTTTTCGCGCGCTTTCAAAATTTCGAGAAACAAACACTTTTCACATAACATTTGAACAACATACAAAACTTGCGCTAATCTTTTGCACACGTGTGAAACCAACCCACGAAATTAATTTTCGATAACAAGAAACCCTGACCAAGCTATATATATATATAAACAAATATATTTATAGACTCTCATTGGTATGCGAGACCAACCTGCGTTTTAGTCATTGTTTTTTTCTTCCTGTGATATCTAGCATTTATGGATAATTTCGTGGTTTAACCCGAACGCATGCTAATTTTTTGCACGGCTATGTTTTTTCCTTGGACTTCTTCTTTAACTGAAGCCATCAAGGCACACTAATACCATTTAGACTGGCGTTTTTGTAGCGACCAGAGATGTTGAATAAACTGACGGGCAATGGCAGCAACCCTAGAGCAACGGGTCTGGATCTGTGTCTCAAGTCAAATATCGAACTTAGGGCCGTCAGGTTTCTATGCTGGCGCCCTACGCACTAGTCTAGACAGACGACAACAAATATGTAGAACTTTCGGTTAGAAATATCTGTCATATGTATTAATTTTTAGGTATGTATCTTTATCTTTATGTACATGGCATGATCCATTATAACCGTTGCAACTGTTGTCTACGATTCGATTCCATTTTGGGTGACTGTTTTTTTCATAAATGATTCAATCATTACAGCTTTCTAACATTAGTTATTTGAAATTTTGTCATGTATTTTTACATAAATTCATATAGGAACAGAAAGTTCAATT
>CAXIWR010000547.1:20000-44457 GCA_964036265.1 Daptonema setosum | reverse complement strand
GTTGGTGAAACGTCCGTCGGCGAAAAGTCCGTTGGTGAATTGTCCGTCGGCGAGAAATCCGTTGGTGACTTGTCCGTCGGCGAAAAATCCGTTGGTGAATTGTTCTTTTACCGAGTGAGTGAGTGAGTGAGTGAGTGAGTGAGTGAGTGAGTGAGTGAGTGAGTGTGTGAGTGAGTGAGTGAGTGAGTGAGGGAGTGAGTGAGTGAGTGAGTGAGTGAGTGAGTGAGTGAGTGAGTGAGTGAGTGAGTGAGTGAGTGAGTGAGTGAGTGAGTGAGTGAGTGAGTGAGTGAGTGAGTGAGTGAGTGAGTGAGTGAGTGAGTGAGTGAGTGAGCGAGTAAGTGAGTGAGTGAGTGAGTGAGTGAGTGAGCGACCTCTGGTAGTATTTTAAGAAGAGCCATCACTTTCGCTGGAGACTTGGTGGCACGCGGGAAAATCTTAAAGCGTAAATTCATTTTTAGTTAAAAAAGGTTATTCAAAATTTAGGATTCTGAATTTTTTAAATCAAATTAACACATTAATCAGCGGAATAATGTGATAAGATTAGCACAAAACACAAACCCTGATTTCCGGTAAGATCATATTGCCAACTGCGTGAGGATCATAATTAGTTGTGAATGGGATCCGTTCGAAACCATCAAGTACGATCACGATTTCGTACGCTGAAAAGGTTTAGAAACAACAACAACAACAACAACAACAACAACAACAACAACAACAACAACAACAACAACAACAACAACAACAACAACAACAACAACAACAACAACAACAACAACAACAACAACAACAACAACAACAACAACAACAACAACAACAACAACAACAACAACAACAACAACAACAACAACAACAACAACAACAACAACAACAACAACAACAACAACAACAACAACAACAACAACAACAGCAACAGCAACAACAACAACAACAACAACAACAACAACAACAACAACAACAACAACAACAACAACAACAACAACAACAACAACAACAACAACAACAACAACAACAACAACAACAACAACAGTCTACTGTCGGAGAAAGCTACAGGAACAATCATGGTTTTCGGCAAGTAGGTACGTAGAACGGCAAATCTGGACGCAAAGAACACTGTGTGTCCGCAAAGGGCACTCTATCAAGCGATCCATCGAAAAGTGACGGATGAGTCAACAAGAACTTTAGGATTTGAGGAATTTAGGAATTTGAAAATTTAGGATTTTTGGCTCATAAAATTGTAATTTAACACTTTCGGATAAAAAGTCTCTTCTTTCATCAAATATGATCTAACGCTAATAACATGAAAAAGCGCCCACTTTCAGACACCAGCGGAGGAGAAGGAAAGGGAAAGTGGAATTTCCCTCGCTTTGGCGGTTTCAAAATCTGGATTTCGTTTCTCAAGGTGTACATAGGGCATAAAAACTGCCGATTCTTCCTTCCTTCTCTTCTTTCTCTTACTTCTCTCTTCTCTTTAGAGAATTGGCTCGTCCGCCACTGCTTTTAGATTCTACAGCGGCACAAAAGG
Source organism: Daptonema setosum (assembly GCA_964036265.1). Classification (NCBI taxonomy): domain Eukaryota; kingdom Metazoa; phylum Nematoda; class Chromadorea; order Monhysterida; family Xyalidae; genus Daptonema; species Daptonema setosum. The sequence goes on along the minus strand of CAXIWR010000547.1, from coordinate 42,935 downwards.
CAAACGGAAGGATGGCTTATGGCCTAATGCACTGGCGGACGGGCCTATCGTCCAAAGGGAGGGAAATTTCGTCAAAGTGGGGGAATCGGCAGCTTTCAGGCCATTTCACCTATACCTTGGGGAAAAAACTCAACTTTTTGAAAGTGCCAAATAGGGGGAATTCCACTTTTCCCTCCCCTTCTCGTCCGCCTGATGGCTTCATGGACTTAACGTATCAGAACCAACAGTACGTTCATGACTACCGTATTACTGCTCGGCATAAAGGTCGAACGGATTGGCAAGAATATTCATGGTTAACAACAACAACAACAACAACAACAACAACAACAACAACAACAACAACAACAACAACAACAACAACAACAACAACAACAACAACAACAGAACTGATTTGAGTTAGAGATTAAGTATGTACCCCAGCCAAACTAAAAACGCGGTGCAATCGTGCTCTACTCCTAAAAGTAAGTTCTACAGCGGTAAACGATACAAATGGTTCATATTGGCAGTCCACATATTGATATGAAATGACTTCGAAAGTTAAAATATGAAAACAAAATTCTACATGAAATGATATATAAAAAGAACAAATTGAAATAACAAACAGTTGGTTCAAGTCATGGCACGAACATACAGTATTTCAAAGTGGAGGAATTAGCAGTTTTAGGTTAGTTTAACTTACTGTACACATTAAGGAACAAATTCTACTATGCATTCCTTTTTCCACCGTCTGTATTGGTTTTGTACAAGATAAACCCACACCATAATGTTCATGCCCAAAGCCCATAGACTTCAATGGCTCATATACCCCAACACTGGCGGACAAGCGAAACCTCCAAAAGGAGGGGAATCTTTCCAGATAAGGGGGAATCGGCAGAACTTAGGCCATTTTACCTACACCTTAAGGAACAAACTCCACTTTTTGGAAACACCAAAGAGGGGGAATTCCACTTTTCCCTCCCCTTCTCGTCCGCTAGTGTACCCCAGTGGAGGCGACATCCATCATACAGTATTTTCCGTCTGGTCAACAACTTTAACATTTCAGTCGTCTGGCCTAGTGGTGAGGGCGTCAGCCTTTGAAACTGACTGCCCCATGTTCGGAACCTTGCTTGTTACACTTGCTGTCTTTGAAACGTTTTCGTAAACCAATAGAGAAATAGAACTTTCTGTTCCTATATGAATTTATAGTAAGGAAATCAGGATATGCCTGATCGCCCGGCGTCAACCCGGCTGTTAGTTGAAAGGTTGGTTAGCCAACGTACACAGTATTTGATCGGTATATTTTATTAGCTTTAAACCACCAGTTCATACGAGCACAATGCGACGGACATCAAATCATCATGGAATCGCAACATTATATTATCATCAATATTATCATTCAATACATTATCAAATATTATTTAATTATTTATAAACTTCACTTTCAGATTCTTCAACAACCTTTTAACTCCGAAATTATATTTTAATAAAATTCAAGAATAAGAAATACCACACCGCCAAACTGCCAAACCACGAATATATGACCTGCTACTTGAATACACATTTACAAACATACACTAGGTGGTCACCACCACCTACTACTCCCCCTTGGCCCACGGGGGTCCACGGCGAGGATGACAAATGATTATATGAAAATGGAAAACGCAAATAGAGACAAAAGCACACCCAAAATATCACTTCTAAAAACAATCAACAGTATATCACGTAGAAAAACAGCTTAATCAAATTTATCACGGAATATATAGCATAGAATAAATCACCCTAACTATAAAACTATTAATCACGATCCTGGAATATAAGTTTTACGATTATAAGCATAAGTTAAAATACCAAAACAACAACTGGGGTGAACTGAACTACGGTACAGGAAAGGGCTCCGAATCCTGCGCTTTCGGACAGTTGATGCTCAGATGACCGACCGTGTAACACGCGTGACACTTGCGCTTCTCCACCTGCACCGAACACGAACGTGCGAAGTGTCCCTTGCACCCACACTTCTTACACACGACATCCTGCAACTCATCAGATGACAGGCTGGGACAATCATGGAACCGATGACCCTGCATAGAGCATTTACCACAGCTCCGTGAACTAACAGCCTTGTCCCGATACGGCTGGCGCTGACCATTACCGTTAACCCATGACCGATTATCCACCACCTTTAGCACTGAAACCTCCGCAGTACTAACAGACTGACGAGCATTAGGGCTGACTTCTGACGACTGACACCTGTCGCCTGAATGCTGCTGCGATACGGAATTATCACCTTTAACACCGTACGTTCCATGACCAAACACCTGTCCAGTATTGGCAACAAACTCGGCCAAAGACACTGGATGACGCTGCGGTGGCGCAACTTTGCCAACAAACTCGGACAAAGCAGCGTACGGCGGCGTGTGTTGTTGAAACGCAACATTGCCAGCAAACTCGGACAAAGTTGCATACGGCCCTTGATAATTCATCGCACTTTTACCACTAACACCGGGCAAAGTTGCGGACCCTTGTTGTTGATGCGTAAAATTGCCACTAGCACCGGGCAAAATTACGGCCGGCTTTTGTTGTTGTAGCTTAACTTTACCACTAACACCGGGCAAAGTCACGGACGGCTGTTGTTGTTGCATCATAAAATTGCCACTAACACCGGGCAAAGTTACGGATGGATGTTGTTGTTGTTTTGTAAAATTGCCACTAACACCGGACAAAATTACAGACGCCTTTTGTTGTTGTTTAGTAAAATTGCCACTAACACCGGGCAAAAATACGGACGGCACTTGATGATTCATCGTAAAATTACCACTAACACCGGGCAAAGTTACGGACACCTTTTGTTGTTGATGCGTAAAATTGTCACTACCACCGGACAAAGTTACGGACGGCCCTTGATTCTGCAGCGCAACCTTGCCACTAACACCGGACAAGGAAGCGGACAGCCCACGATGATGCAGCACATCTTTGCCACTAACACCGGACAAAGATGCGGCGTTGCCACTAACACCGGACAACGGCTTAGCCAACTCACTAACTGATCTCACCTGGAAATTCTCCCTAACACAACCACCGGAGTCGGCTAACTGCAAGGGCATCACTCCTTGAGTCAGAGCACATGGACCGACCAAATTACTAAACTGCTCTAAATTATCTGCAAATCCAACCGACTGCGACTGCTTGGACACGGATGCTCGTTCACTCCCAAACAACGGCTTCAGTCCTCTGTAGGAACCATCAGACGACTCCTCACCGTTGACTGAATCGACCTTCGAGCGCTCGTACACCTGCACCATCGATGGATCCCAAGGTATTTCTGGAACTAGAGAAAATATGCGGTCGACTGTTATTATCATCCATTTTATAGATTCCGAATACATACCCTTCGTTGGCTCACGTGGCAAAGATAAATAGGCCAATTGAGGGAGAAGTTTAGGCATCTCCTTCATTAATTTTACAGACTTGGCCATTAATGACTCATTTACATTACATATTAGATAATCGCACCAATTATCCATAAACTCGCGATTTACAACTCGGAACCCGAATTCGAAACTATCCTCCATCATAAACCAACCAAAATAAACACCAAAACTAATAAAAAAATACCGAGTAACCCAACAAATAAAGTATACGTTTGGCTTTTTAGTTTGAATCCAGGAGCGCCAGTAAGGAAATCAGGATATGCCTGATCGCCCGGCGTCAACCCGGCTGTTAGTTGAAAGGTTGGTTAGTCAACGTACACAGTATTTGATCGGTATATTTTATTAGCTTTAAACCACCAGTTCATACGAGCACAATGCGACGGACATCAAATCATCATGGAATCGCAACATTATATTATCATCAATATTATCATTCAATACATTATCAAATATTATTTAATTATTTATAAACTTCACTTTCAGATTCTTCAACAACCTTTTAACTCCGAAATTATATTTTAATAAAATTCAAGAATAAGAAATACCACACCGCCAAACTGCCAAACCACGAATATATGACCTGCTACTTGAATACACATTTACAAACATACACTAGGTGGTCACCACCACCTACTTTATGTTAAAATACATGACAAAATTTCAAACAACTAATGTTAAAAAAACTGTAATCATTGGGTCATTTATGAAAAAGACACAGTCATGGAATCTAATAGTAGACAACAACTGCAACGGTTATAAAAGATCATGCCATGTACATACATATGTAGATGCTGTCATATACCTAATATTAATACATACGTTATGTATGATAGATTATCCTAACCAAAAGTTCCACATATTTCTTGTCGTCTGTCTAGTCTAGTGCGTAGGACGCCAGCATAGAAACCTGGCGGCCCTAAGTTCGATATTTGACTTGAGACACAGACCCAGACGCGTTGCTCTGGGGTTTCTGCCATTGCCCGTCAGTTTATTCAAGATCTCTGGCCGCTACAAAAACACCAGTCTAAATGGTATTAGTGTGCCTTGATGGCTTCAGTTAAAGAAGAAGAACCGTGCAAAAAATTAGCATGCGTTCGGGTTAAACCACGAAATTATCCATAAATGCTACATATGTAGATATCACAGGAAGGAAAAACTAATGACTAAAACGCTGGTTGGTCTCGCATACCAATGAGAGTCTATAAATATATAGTCCAAAATGAATTACTGTTCCCACAAAAATGTTTCGCTCATGCCACTTTTTTGTCGATGCACTATTCGTTTCTTTGATTTTTCGAGTTATTTTAGACGAATATTTGAAAAAAGTTTAGAGCAAGTTGAAGAGAAATTTTTACTCTTTCACGTGACGCTAAAATTTTCTTAATTGGTTACGTGTAGCTTGAAATAATTGAAAAACGAATAGTGCATCGACAAAAAGAGTGGCACGAACGAAACATTTTTGTGGGAACAGTAATTCATTTGGACTATATTTGTTATTATTAACACTAAATTTCTTGCTTATTTTTCTGCCTTTACTTTTATCACACGGACAGTATTTTTTGATTTTGAATTCTCGATAACGTTTCTATAGCTTGGTCAAGGTTTCTTGCTATCAAAAATATAGCTTGGTCAAAAATATAGCTATATAAATATAGCTATCAAAAATATAGCTATCGAAATATAGCTAGCAAAAATATAGCTATCAAATATAGCTATCAAATATAGCTATCAAATATAGCTATAAAATATAGCTATCAAAAATATAGCTATCAAAAATATAGCTTGGTCAAGGTTTCTTGCTATCAAAAATTCATTTTATGGGTCGATTTCGTACATATGCAATGAATTAGACGCCATTTTCGTTTGTTGTCTAAATATAAATGGAAAACGATGTTATTTCTCGGAAATTTGAAAGTGCACCAAAAACAGTTTTGAATTCAAAAGCGCGCCAAAAGTTTTTAGCTAACAATAAACCCTGGATAGGCTATATCCACTACCAATTTTTAGACAACACGAACGGAACGGAACGAGTCAAGTAATTCATCGAATGCGTGGTAGCGGGTTTATATAAACAGTAACAAGATACCTTGAATGGATGATACCTTGACTGGATACCTATAGTCGATTTTTTTGGTTACGACTTTTTTCAGGGACTTTTTTGTGTGTAAAACCTTTCTATCAACCCCAAATTGCTGCTTCCGACCACGCGATAGAAAACTGGGATTGGCGAAAACTTAACTCCATCGTGTAGACCGTGTTCGAATTGAGCTAGAAACGTCTTCAAAGTGCGGATCAACCTTTTTAATGGAACCCATATGGCGGTCGGAAGCAGCAATTTCGGGTTAAGGTTTTACACCAAAGAAGTTCCGAAAAAAAGTCGTAACCGAAAATTTTGACTATAACTGGCTGTTTCATGTTTTTCGTTAATATCACCTTCAAAATGATTTCCATGAAATTTTTTTGAAAAACGAGAAAATCCGTAATACGAAATTTTTCTTATTTTCACACCGAACCCACTGCCATTTTTTGATCAATTGGAACTGGGGGTGGTACATAGGGTGCGATTGGAAATAAAGGGTGGTGGAAAGTTGTGCCAGACACGATTTTAATGAGTCAATAAATCATCAAGAAAAAGTCTTGTTCCATATGAAACTTGGACAACATAGAATACTGGAACATGGGCACATGGCATGTGGGTTTGATTTGAACGAGTAATCATCACTGATAACTTAGGGCACTGGCGGACGAGTTAATCCTCCAAAGGGAGGGGAATTTCGTCAAAGAGGGGGGAATCGGCAGTTTTAAGGTCATTTTACCTACACCTTAGAGAACAAATTCCATTTTTTGAAAACGCCAAAGAGGGAAATTCCACTTTTCCGTTCTTCCCTCGTCCGCTAGTGACTTAGTGATGCTTTAATTTGCAAAACAAAATCAACACACAAATCAAGCCATTATATAGCATTCTCAATTGATTACGAGACTAAATTTGAATGTGCGCCTTTGTTGTACAACTCTTCTATGCATTACAGAAAAGCAACTAAAAACGCCCTGAAGGCAAGTGGAGTAACGCATATGGTTCGATCGTACCGGGTCAAAAATAGCCAAACAGACGTAGAATCGCACGAGAAAACCCATGAAACAGACTAGAAGTTGATACGATGAGGCTAAATCGAGATAACCGCAAAAAAGCTTATCTTAATCGAACCATATTAAGGGAACGGCCTAGCGGCCGTCCATTAATGCTGTATTTCGAGCAGAAATACGCGCTGGTATCCGAGATCATCATTCCTAATGAGGTTTTACGGAAATTCAGCCATGTAAAAAGTGCATATCTTATTGGCGCAAGTTTGAGTTTAGTCTCGTAATCAAGTGAAAATGCTATACCACACCATCACTAGCTGACAAGAAGGGGAGGGAAAAGTGAAATTCCCCCCTCTTTGGCGATTTCAATAAGTAGAATTTGTTCCCTATGATGTGGGTAAAATAAACTGAAAAATGTCGATTCCTGCCTCTTTGAAAAAATTCCCCTCCCTTTGAAGGGTGCACACCATGGAAGATTATAAAGCTATCCATCAGTCTGTCATTAGTAGTACAGTACGGTCTGGGCCGATGGATACTTACAGTGTTAACCGCCTAATCATTTGTTATTTCTCGCAGGGTCCTCTTTTACCTGTTATAGCATATACCGTTCCCCCTTTGAACACTGCACATAGACTAGCTCGCGGCCCCACTTCTGTCCCCCTCATCAAATAAGCAATTGCGGCGGCGGCGGCGGCGGGCCCCAACCTTCATTAATCAATACCAATACCAAACTGTTTATGAAAAAAAAATTTATTGATCCTCAATACAATTTACTAGGGGACCACCCGTGGAACAGTTGAGACGGAGTCGAACAAGAGTAGGGCAGGAGTTTAAGATTTCAATTGAAAGACCCAGGAAAGAGGATGTATATAGTTGGGTCCGTAAGCAAGTGAGAGCTCAAGAAAATAAACAACATTTTATTAATTTTGTTTTGTTATATTTTTTCCGTTTTTGCAAAAGGGACATTATTTTGTTATTTTGATATGGTGTCCTTTTTTGAAGAAAGGGACAAAATTTACGTCAACATCAAGATATCCAATTCTGGTATTCTTTGATTCTTAAGCTTTATTGCAAAAGTGTCTGTTGGTATTGTTATCATTTGTGATGGTGCTGCTGTTGTTGTTATTTCTGTTTTTGTTTAATAGGTTAGTTTTTATTTTTTTAAATCATCTCCATTTTTTATGTTACTAACAGTATATATATTTTTAGAAACTGTAACATTCATAAGATGTACTATATAAAAACAAATATAGTTATATATATGAACAATTCATCAGTGTTAATATTCAGTTGTGGTATGTGAAAGTTTGTTACGTAATCACAATAACGAAGCAATATGGTAGTATATAATAAACAATTATGGGAAAATGAAATGAAATTATCTGTGAAATTAAGCGAAATAATTTTTTCCAAACACTTTCAAACAGTGTCGTTATCATGCAAGATTTTGAAGTGTCTTCAAGTTACTTTAAATATTTAATAGCATATTAGCATAAAAAATAATAATGTGTAATTATTATCTGAACATATATGTATGAAGAGTAAAAGAAAACACGTACAATATGTGATATGATAACATGTGTTTGGAATATGAAGAGTAAAAGAAAAACCGTACAATATGTGATATGATAACATGTGTTTGGATAGAACCCAAGGAAGGAAAGCATCCGGAATGGCAATCATTGATATGCGTCCGAACCCGTTTAACCAGCGTCCGAACCTGTTTAACCAGCGTCCGAACCTGTTTAACCAGCGTCCGAACCCGTTTAACCAGCGTCCGAACCTGTTTAACCAGCGTCCGAACCTGTTTAACCAGCGTCCGAACCTGTTTAACCAGCGTCCGAACCCGTTTAATCAGCGTCCAAACCTGTTTAACCAGCGTCCGAACCTGTTTAATCAGCGTCCGAACCTGTTTAACCAGCGTCCGAACCCGTTTAACCAGCATCCGAATCTGTTTAACCAGCGTCCGAACCCGTTTAACCAGCGTCCGAACCCGTTAACCAGCGTCCGAACCCGTTTAACCAGCGTCCGAACCTGCTTAACCAGCGTCCGAACCTGTTTAACCAGCGTCCGAACCCGTTAAACCAGCGTCCGAACCTGTGTAACCAGCGTCCGAACCCGTTTAACCAGCGTCCAAACCCGTTTAACCAGCGTCCGAACCTGTTTAACCAGCATCCGTCAACTGTCCAAAAATAAACCGAGGATGGCACATTACTACAATGGGTTTACTCAAGTTTCGATGGGTTAAAACCATCTGATAAAATGTTGCCGGTTTTTGAAAGTTTGGGTTTGAAAACACGTACAATATGTGATATGATAACATGTGTTTGGATAGAACCCAAGGAAGGAAAGCATCCGGAATGGAAATCATTGATATGCGTCCGAACCCGTTTAACCAGCGTCCGAACCTGTTTAACCAGCGTCCGAACCTGTTTAACCAGCGTCCGAACCCGTTTAACCAGCGTCCGAACCCATTTAACCAGCGTCCGAACCCATTTAACCAGCGTCCGAACCCATTTAACCAGCGTCCGAACCCATTTAACCAGCGTCCGAACCTGTTTAACCAGCGTCCGAACTCATTTAACCAGCGTCCGAACCTGTTTAACCAGCGTCCGAAACCGTTTAACCAGCGTCCGAACCTGTTTAACCAGCGTCCAAACCCGTTTAACCAGCGTCCGAACCTGTTTAACCAGCGTCCGAACCCGTTTAACCAGCGTCCGAACCTGTTTAACCAGCGTCCAAACCCGTTTAACCAGCGTCCGAACCCGTTTAACCAGCGTCCGAACCTGATTAACCAGTGTGCGAACCTGTTTAACCAGCGTCCGAAGCCGTTTAACCAGCGTCCGAACCCGTGTAACCAGCGTCCGAACCTGTTTAACCGGCGTCTGTTAACTGTCCAAAAATAAACCGAGGATGTCACATTACTACAATGGGTTTCCTCAAGTTTCGATGGGTTAAAACCATCTGATAAAATGTTGCCGGTTTTTTAACTAATAGTGAGCGTGAAACGTGAACAATTTTTCAACGGCGGTGTGTACAAACAGATTTTTAATTGTCGTTCGTTTAACTGTGACCCAGCTCGCGGGCACGCATTTTCACGCTCGTGGAAATATACTTCAAGTATGGAGATCATAGTAAGCTTATGTTGTTCATCATGGTCGACTTGATAGTAATCTTGATATGAAATTAAAGTCATAATATTAAATGTAAAATTAAGTGGTTTTTGTTTAATATAATAATATTAATATATAATTAATTTATGTATCTATATTTTTTTTATGCTTGTCTCCGTTCATGGACGTGAAGATCTGTGCGTTCATGCAAACACAAATGACGCCCAAGGTGCCTGTTAAACAATGTTTTTGTTAAAACATAAAGCATTATATGCAGCAGCGGTTATACCATAAAGCATTATATGCAGCAGCTGATGTTTCACTACAAGGCTTTAAGCGGGGCGGAAGGCGTAATGAAAACAGGAAAACAAATTACGGAAGACTGGATGCTACGCACAAATCAACCGTTCTAATTCGTTCGTTCTCAAAAACAACTCGAGGCGATTGTGTAACTGTCCAAAAATAAACCGAGGATGGCATCCTCAAGTTTTGATGGGTTAAAACCATCTGCTAAAATGTTGCCGGTTTTCGAAGTAATTGTCAGCGTGAAACGTGAACAATTTTTTAACGACGATTTTTCACAATTCAAAAATGTAAAAATGTAAAAATGTTTCAGGCATACGAACTGTCAAGTAAAAATGTAAAAATGTGTGGCAGACACCAAAAATGTATGGCAGACAGACACCAGTTTCAATGTATTATTAGATTAACAAGTGCTAGAAAAATTTCAAAATCCAATGGTTTTTCATGATTATCACCGTTTAAATAAGCAATCAAAGCTTGTACAGGGGATCCTGTACGCTGTTTTTCACTATCCTTTCCAGGATAAACAATCATACCACTGTCGTTAATATGAGGAGAAAGCAGTTTAACCAAACGTGCCATGTTGAACTTTCGTTTCAACGGGACTCGTTCGGTTTTTGATTCGATATCCATAACACTGATGTGATGGTATGAAACCTCCTTCTCTTACAGTGAGCAACTCGTTTTCTGTTGTAAAATCAATGACAAGATATTGATGAATATTATTTTGCTTAAGCATGTGATTAAATGGTTCCAACAAACGAAAACTTTCTCCGGGAAAATAGTTGTTTGATATAGATTTAATGACAGGCAGCATACGCCTGCTGGCGAACAAAACAAGATAATTAGTACTTCGCAAAAGAGTAGACAAACAGCTTTTTTGCAATGGTGTAGAACCAGACAAATTTTGAATTACGAGAATTGCAGTATAGTTTTGATGATGACTTAGAATGTTCCAAATATCGAAAAGCGAGGAAATATTTTTGGGATTTTGACAGACGTCATCAAATACAACACATTTATGAAAAGCAGATGAATTAGAAAACAATGAATTCTCTCGGATGGCTTCGTCAGGATAACCTTCATGAAAGGTAATTGGTATATTATCTTTTTTTAATGCATCACGAAGTCTTTCGAACAACAATTGATCATCAGCATGTTTGGCGTGTACCCAATGAACCTCAGATAACGGGCGTTGAAAGCAGTCTTGATGGTTTTTTAGCAGGTTTTCAATTAAATATGTTTTTCCACAATTAGAGCCGCCCGTTACAATTACGCAGGACGGTGATTTCAGTTTCAAGTCGCAAGTTGTCATTATGATAAATATTGGTGTGATTCACACTATTTATGCATTAAAAAAGTAAGACATTCCTCACTTAATGTCAATACCGGTTTGAAATTGACCTTGTCGATCTATGGTGAACCAAGAATCATAATAACAGAACATCAGGATTATTAGATTTTCCGTTGGAGCTTCAGCAAAAAAGATATCAATGTCACAGGTACCCTGTGACTTCTTAAGTCGTTCTTGTTGGACAGCTGACGTCAGAGAAACTCCATATACTGCATTTCCATTATCGAAAGTTGTCATGTCAAACAATGGATTGACGGCATTTAATTGCTCGAACACTGCCGAATAAGGTTCATGATAATGTTTTTGCTTGGGATCCATGTTCATTCCCCCTAATGATGGAAGAATCTGACCATTACACTGAACAGTTATGTTCTTAACGTTATGATGTCCGAACACATGGCCAGAGTCATGTGGATCACCATTATACTGGTTTTCTCGGAGGATTACCATGGCAATCTTTTTCGGGAGACGACTAGTGTTTAGTGAATGCGAAAAATTTGTCATCGACTTTTGGTGTAAATAATTTTAAACTTGAACACACTCATAGTCTACTTTGATGGTAGGAGGAATAACAGCGTTCAGTCGACATCTTGGCACGTGTAAATAGGCATGCGAAATTGTGAGTTTCAAACTCATAGACACATCTGTGGGCAGTTTAGTTTCCAACAAGCAAGTTTCCGAACGGGCTGGATAGAATCGCAGCGTACAGTGAACATTATCTGGCAAAAAAGCACCTGACTGGAACACATCCAAATTAACTGGCGTAGATGCGGAGACCGTTTTACCGTCTTTAATCATCATTCCACGTTCATAGTCGGCAGGGTTGATACTATCGTTAAGCAGTACTCTATTCTTAAACTTTGGATTCTCATTGTGGAAAAATAATGCAGACTGCAGTGCACGTTGTTGGCGTTCATCCGTGAACAATAAATTTTTTAAATATGATTTCCGTGAGTGTTCCCGTTGAGAAGATTCACATAAATTACCGTTAATGAATAAATTAACATCTTCAAACATCGAGAAGCCGATTCCGTTGTAAACATTGGCTTTATCTGTTTTTGCAATGTTCACCCATTCATCATTAACTTTTTTAGATTTAGTAAACTTTACGATTATTTTAACATTTTTAGCATCGATCACCATACCAGGTATTGGTCTGATATGGAATATTATCGGATTTCGATTATTTTTTGTGTCCACTGGTAGTAGTGAATCAGATTGAATTGTTTCAACCGCGACAGTATCCAGTTGATCCCGCCAGTTGACATCAAGCTTACGTTTAGGCATTTTTCGGACGAATGTGATAGACAATGAAGAAATGATTATGTTTTGAATTTACTGACTCTCCGCTGTGGTTAAGTAGTGAAAATGTGATACGATGATGAAGACTTTTCTCCAATGGCATGTAGCCAATCCTTGGGCTATTAAAAGTACCTAATATGTGGGGATCAGTTGCTGGTGCATGCAGGAAATCAATAATGCGATTATTTGAACCTCGTGACGTTGAAAAATTTTGCTTGGCTTGATGGCATGAAATCAAGAACAGACGTTCATCAACAGAGGGGTTATATGTTTGAAATTTTATAGGTGTATCCATGACTGTTTTTTCTTCATTTTCTAAAAATTCAGGTAATCCTAACATGTCCGCCAAATCTGGAGACAAGTCAACGGTGGAAATTTTGGGTTGCCTAAATTGCCATCCTGAAAGATTTTTGAAAATTTTGGCGGGCGCTATCTCCATGTTCGTACCATATTCATCAGCTAGCTTATTGCTTATTATGTAAAGTGCCTCGGTTTCCTTGGTGTATGGTATTCTATCAAATTTGACTAATTTTATACTTCCATCAACATTGTTTGTAGTTGTGAACCACAGTTCATTAGAATAAATCCATGAGGCACTGACCGCCGAGTAAATCAATCCAATTTCATAATCAGTAGATGTTGCATCAATAGGCTCGTTGAGCATAGTTGTAGCAAAGCCATTATTACCAGCAGAGCTGGCAGTATAATAAAAACCAGTTTCATCCATGTTTGAATCAGTTGATCAAAATTAGCCACATATATAGACTGTTTAAAGAAGACATTATTCAGTAAAAGGGAGCAATTCAGCTGCATAGTAAGTGCCGGAAATCTCTGCACCGTCAGACGTATCTAACAAGGTGTATCTATATATACCATTGTGGTTATGAACTCTTTTAACTTCGTATATTTTGTCACTAAAGTAAGAATGAAATGATTTCGAAAACGGTGTACGATCCAATAAATTCTGTACTTTAGTTCCAATTTTCAGTATACTCTTGTCTTTTGTTTGTTTTACTTTGTACAACGTGTCATAAACCTGTTGCTGATTTTTGAATGTTACTTCTGAAGGCGCCAAGCCCCCGAGTGTTTTAGATTTACGATTGTTTTTTGCTCTCACTGCTTTTTCGAGATTATCAATCCAGTTTTTCGAGTTTGTCGCATGAAACATTTTGTACAACCGGTCAAGTAGCCAACGACCTTGCCCTTCCACCATAGCACATTTTTTTGGATGACGCAGTGCAAAGTGATAAACTTTAAAATCATCGTAAACGTTATTTACTTCTTTATTATATAAATCTGTGCCCAGATCTGTGCCCAACAATGACACTGGTGCCAAAAACACAGTTTCCCGTATTTCATTAAAGATGCTCTGCATTGCTTCCGCAACAATGCTCCCAGATTTATTCTTCAAAGGTCTGGCCCAAATTCTTCTTGAAAAACAGTCTACAACTAGTAGAATATAGCGATATCCCTTATTGAAACGACTGATACGTTGTAGATCAAACAAGTCGGCCTATAAATATAAATCTTGATTGGTTTAAACATATTCAATGATAAATTAGTTTTAGCGGCTTACCTGATACATGTAACCTAATGAACTAGCGAATGTACGTGCCCTGGGAAATTTGGTCGTTTTACGCCTGAATTTTCGAAATGTTGAATTTTTATTTAAATATTGAGAAACTTTTTTACGGGAAGTCGGTTTGACAGCATCATACAGCAAGTTTTCACTTCCATATGAAGCCGGATCACTGATTTCATGATACACTTTATCCATGTTTGCGTAATTATAGAAAAAAAATCACTTATATTGAACAAAATATGAAGAGTTTCATCGTTAAGTAGCTCACTATCAATATCCTTACCAATGCCATCAATTACCGAAGTTCGTTTATTACCCCGCTTTATACTTGAATTGAGTACCGAAGGTATAATGAGAATTTCATGTGTGTTTTGTCTTAGTTTGGAATTTATTGACCGCAATCCATTATTTTACTACTTAAATTCCTTTTTTATGCTTCAGTATAATGTGAATGTAATATCCCAAGCTTTAATCTCCGTAAGAATAACAGAAACGTACCACAAGACTGTTAACCGCACAATGTTTCATGCATGCACTAGTGATATTGCACTTGTTGCTATGGTAACGGCTGCTATGTGTATACGTTAGGTATGTCTATGCGTGTACGCTAGGTATGCATGTATGTAGCACTAGCGGACGAGGAGGGGAGGGAAAAGTGGAATTCCCCCTCTTTGGCTGTCTCAAAAAGTAAAATTTGTTTCCTAAGGTGTAGGTAAAATGACCTGAAATTTGTCGATTCCTCCCCCTTTGACGAAATTCCCCTCCCTTTGGGAATTAGCTCGTCCGCCAGTGGTATGTAGCAAGTATGTATGTATGTAGTTGTACCCACATAGTCCACGTTTCAGAGGTTGGTCTAGATTTTGTAGCTATTGTTGGTATATAAGTCTACAATTTCTGCTTGACATTCATTCGGTCTTCCAAGGTGCCATGTATGAAGGAGTAAATATCTGCTCATCCGCCGTTAACTTGGTTGGTCTAGATTTTGTGGCTATTGTTGGTATATAAGTCTACAATTTCTGCTTGACAATCATTCGGTCTTCGAAGGTGCCATGTATGAAGGAGTAAATATCTGCTCATCCGCCGTTAACTCTAAACAAGTGGCGGATGAGTGTTGGCGGGAGGGAAAGCAGATGAGTGTTGGCGGGAGCGAAAGCGGATGAGTGTTGGCGGGAGGGAAAGCGGGTGAGTGTTGGCGAAAAAAAAGCGGATGAGTGTTGGCGGGAGAGAAAGCATAGTGGCGGATGAGTGTTGGCGGGAGAGAACGCACAGTGGCGGATGAATGTTGGCGGGAGAGAAAGCATAGTGGCGGATGAATGTTGGCGGGAGAGAAAGCATAGTGGCGGATGAATGTTGGCGGGAGAGAAAGCATAAAGGCGGGAGAGAAAGCGTAGTGGCGGATGAATGTTGGCGGGGAGGGAAAGCGGATGAGTGTTGGCGGGAGGGAAAGCGGGTGCGTGTTGGCGGGAGGGAAGCGGATGAGTGTTGGCGGGAGAGAATACTTCAAGTTTTGTAAGTGTGTTAGAAAAGCTAGATAAGTAAGAAAAACTAGAGAAGCTAGAAAAACTAGAAAACCTAGAAATTTCGGGTATATAAGTTGGAAATTTTTGTTCGACGTTCATTCGGTCAGAGATCGAATTCTTGAGTGTCAGTAACTAAGTCTACTTAATCTAGAAAAACTAGAAAAGCTAGACTTTCTAGAATGTGACATTCAAGAATTCGTACTCTGTCCGAATGAACATCAAACAGAAATTTCAGACTTATATACCACAAGTTCCTAGATTTCCTAGCTTTTCTAGCTTCTCTAGTTTTTCCAGCAAATCTAGAGTCACAGTTTTTGGACTTTTTCAAGTGTGCTTGAAAAGCTAGAAAAGTTAGAAAAACTAGAAAAGCTAGAATACCTGGAAAACCTAGAAATTTTTTGTATATAAGTTGGGAATTTGTGTTCGACGTTCATTCGGTCAGAGATCGAATTCTTGAGTGTCAGTAACTAAGTCTACATAATGTAGAAAAACTAGAAAAGCTAGACTTTCTAGTATGTGACATTCAAGAATTCGTACTCTGTCCGAATGAACGTCGAGCAGAACTTTCAGACTTATATACCACGAGTTCCTAGATTTTCTAGCTTTTCTAGCTTCTCTAGTTTTTCCAGCAAATCTAGAATCACAGTTTTTGGACTTTTTCAAGTGTGTTTGAAAAGCTAGAAAAGTTAGAAAAACTAGAAAAGCTAGAATACCTGGAAAACCTAGAAATTTCGGGTATATAAGTTGGAAATTTTTGTTCGACGTTCATTCGGTCAGAGATCGAAGTCTTGAGTGTCAGTAACTGAATCTATATAATCTAGAAAAACTAGACAAGCTGGATTTTCTAGAATGTGACATTCAAGGATTCGTACTCTGCCCGAATGAACGTCAAGCAGTAATTTCAGACTTACATACCACAAGTTCCTAGATTTTCTAGCTTTTCTATCTTCTCTAGTTTTTCCAGCGAATCTAGAATCACAGTTTTTGACTTTTTTTGTGTGCTTGAAAAGCTAGAAAAGTTAGAAAAACTAGAGAAGCTGGAAAAACTAGAAAACCTAGAAAGCCTAGAAATTTCTGTTATATAAGTTGGAAATTTCTGTACGACGTTCATTCGGTCAGAGATCGAATTCTTGAGTGCCAGTAACTAGAGAATCTAGAAAATCTGAAAAATCTAAAAAAGCTAAAGAATCTAGATCTGCTAGAAAATCTAGGAAAGCTAGAGAATCTAGAAAATCTAAAAAAGCTAGAAAAACTAGAATTACTAGAAAATCTAGAAAATCTAGGAAAGCTAGAAAGTCTAGAAATTCTCAAGGATTCGATCTCTGACCGAATGAATGTCAAGCAGAAATTTTAGACTTATATACCAACAATAGCTAGAAAACCTAGAAAATCTAGAAAGTCTAGAAAATTTCGAAAATTTAGAAAATCAAGAAAATTTAGAAAATTTAAAAATGCTAGAAAAACTAGAATTGCTAGAAAACGTAGAAAATCTAGAAAATTTAAAAAATCCAAAAAAGCTAAAAAATCTAGAATTGCTAGAAAATCTAGAATTGCTAGAAAATCTACGAAAGCTAGAAAGTCTAGAATTTCTCAAGGATTCGGTCTCTGACCGAATGAATGTCAAGCAGAAATTTTAGACTTATATACCAACAATAGCTAGAAAACCTAGAAAATCTAGAAAGTCTAGAAAATTTAGAAAATTTAGAAAATCAAGAAAATTTAGAAAATCTAAAAAAGCTAGAAAAACTAGAATTGCTAGAAAACTTAGAAAATCTAGAAAATTTGAAAAATCTAAAAAAGCTAAAAAATCTAGAATTGCTAGAAAATCTAGAAGATCTAGAATTGCTAGAAAATCTACGAAAGCTAGAAAGTCTAGAATTTCTCAAGGATTCAGTCTCTGACCGAATGAGTGTCAAGCAGAAATTTTAGACTTATATACCAACAATAGCTAGAAAACCTAGAAAATCTAGAAAGTCTAGGAAATTTAGAAAATTCAGAAAAACCAAGAAAATTTAGAAAATCTAAAAAACTAGAAAAACTAGATTTGCTAGAAAACTTAGAAAATCTAGAAAATTTAGAAAATCTAGAAAATTTAGAAAAGGTAGAATATCTAGAAAATCTAGAAATTCTATAAAATCAAGACGTTCATTCGATTCGAACTTTAACCGAATGATATACATATATGAATGAATGCATGATGATTAAGCCTCCATAGTCAAGTGGGTAAAACACACGTTCCAAAAAGCTGACAACAGTTTACATAGTTATGAAGGTTTTCAGAACGGAAGTTGAACAAAAGTTATAGGTTTACCGAAAATGTTTCAGGTTAATAGTAATTAATAAGTTTGTAGGTATTATGTTGTAGCTTTTTTGATTGTTGGGGCCCGCCGCCGCCGCCGCCGCAATTGCTTATTTGATGAGGGGGACAGAAGTGGGGCCGCGAGCTAGTCTATGTGCAGTGTTCAAAGGGGGAACGGTATATGCTATAACAGGTAAAAGAGGACCCTGCGAGAAATAACAAATGATTAGGCGGTTAACACTGTAAGTATCCATCGGCCCAGACCGTACTGTACTACTGTCATTGATCCAACAACGTGCAGTTCAATACTGTGTATTATAAACACTTTTGGGTTGTTGAGTTTTATAATTACTGTTTTTACCTCATCACCCCAAATACTGCAAACAAAAAGTATAGGGTGTTAAGTAGCCTTCTTTATCATTTCGTGTTTTTTGTACCAATGGTAAGCCAAAAACCCTTTTACCGTATTGGTTAAAGAAATTCTTGGAGCAACAGTTATAGTTTAATGCATTAATAAAGTTTTGTACAAGATTATTCCTCAAGCTCACTCACTCACTCACTCACTCACTCACTCACTCACTCACTCACTCACTCACTCACTCACTCACTCACTCACTCACTCACTCACTCACTCACTCACTCACTCACTCACTCACTCACTCACTCACTCACTCACTCACTCACTCACTCACTCACTCACTCACTCACTCACTCAAATCACTCACTCACTCACTCACTCGCTCACTCACTCACTCACTCACTCACTCACTCACTCACTCACTCACTCACTCACTCACTCACTCACTCACTCACTCACTCACTCACTCACTCACTCACTCACTCACTCACTCACTCACTCACTCACTCACTCACTCACTCACTCACTCACTCACTCACTCACTCAAATCACTCACTCACTCACTCACTCACTCACTCGCTCACTCACTCACTCACTCACTCACTCACTCACTCACTCACTCACTCACTCACTCACTCACTCACTCACTCACTCACTCACTCACTCACTCACTCACTCACTCACTCACTCACTCACTCACTCACTCACTCACTCACTCACTCACTCACTCACTCACTCACTCACTCACTCACTCACTCACTCACTCACTCACTCACTCACTCACTCACTCACTCACTCACTCACTCACTCACTCACTCACTCACTCACTCACTCACTCACTCACTCACTCACTCACTCACTCACTCACTCACTCACTCACTCACTCACTCACTCACTCACTCACTCACTCACTCACTCACTCACTCACTCACTCACTCACTGCATTGTTGTGCAGTAGGCTGCAGGATCCATTCGAGCAGACCCCATTGCTATACGACCCCCCAAACCCTTGACACATTATTTTCATAATGATGTCCCTTTTAGACCGAGTACCTCACCCCGTTCTCACTAGCGGACGAGAAGGGGAGGAAAAGTGGAATTCCCTCCTCTTTGACAATTCCAGAAAGTGGAATCTGTTCCCTGAGGTGTAGGTGAAATGGCCTAATTTCTGAAAATTCCCCCCGTTTTGGAAAGATTCCTCTCCCTTTGGAGGGTTAGCTCGTCCGCCGGTGCCCGATCCTTTGTGTTTTCTATAAGGGCATCTGTTCTGTTGTCACTACTGGCGGACGAGAAGGGGAGGGAAAAGTGGAATTCCCCCCTCTTTGGCGAATTCAAAAAGTAGAATTTGTTCCCTGAGATGTAGGTAAAATGCCCTGAAAACTGCGATTTCCCCCCTCTTTGACGAAATTCCCCTCCCTTTGGGAAATCAGCTCATCCGCCAGTGGTTGTCACCCATCCTATCGAATGGAAGATAATGCGAGTAGAGCAATACCTTCATTTAATCATAATTTGGTGGTTTTAAAACATTATTTAGTTTTAATTTACCATGGCACAGATAAAGGGCACACCAACCAAATGTCATTTACCTACTTTTGGTGGAAATTCCCTCCTTCTCTTCGGACGATTTTATCATTCGTCTCTTGGTTTGCCTATTAAATTACATATGTAGGTAAATTTGTTAGAGAACAATTAATTTTTTTAATCAGGTAATTTTTTTCAAGTAATCAGGTTTTGGTTTCAAAAAAGCATCTTTTGTTCTAAACTGTAAAACAGCGGTAATCAATCAAAGTGATGTGAGTCATCATCATCAGAAAAACAGATTTTTTTTGTTTCATTGGATGTCATTTGTAGATCATGTTATCTGCTACATTGTGAAGAACAACTTGCTGATTTTCAAATCACCGTAAAAAGAGAAAGCTCTAAATCCCCCCATACTTTGATCTCAGATTTGTTTCGTTTCATTCAATCTTCTACAACAAGGTGGTTTTTAGTTTTGATGTTCACCTACACAAACATAAAATGTGTCTCATTAATCAAATTGGTTAGGGAAGTTCGCGGAAATTTTCTCTTTATGATATTGACTTGACAGCTGCATTTCCAGCACTAGCACACTATATTTAATGAGTCACTAAAATGTATTGCTGTTTGCTCGCATGCATGTTGCACGGGAGTAAGTAAAGCTAAATAAAAACGTTAAATATTCTGTGCAGAAAGGAGTGTTGTCTACCTAATAGCAGCAATTTTCAACAACTAACAACTAACAAATATCGTAATTACCTTTGCCTAACAATGACTCTTTGGCCGATGATAGTCCAACCACCCAAATGTATGCAAATTTGAATATAAGGTTCACCATTCAACCTAAAATCATTTAAATAACATTGTTTGTTAACGGTTAACCCACTAGAGGAAGAAAAGGATTAGAGTTTTTGAAAAGCAGAGTTTGTTCCTTAAGGTGTAGATTTGTAAAATGACCTGATTTATGCTGATTCCCCCTCTTTGTAGAGAATTAACCAACCGAAATGTGTTAACCAACCAAAATGAGAAGGAACTGCAGTTCATCCATAAAAGTAATTTTTCCTCTAGCTAGTCTAGTTTACTCATACATGCACTGGCGGACGAGCCGAACCTCCAAAGGGAGGGGAATCTTCCCAAAGATGGGGAATTTTCAGAAATCCGGTCGTTTTACATAAAGGACTGCCTGAGAATCAAGTGGAAAGTTGTAGTGTTCACTTCTCCAACTTGTGAATCATTAGCTGCATCAAATGTAAGAGAAGATGATGCACAATAGTCGGCTGTCCGACTCAACTCAACCCAACAGCTGTATGCTATAACATGCAATCATCATGTTCAGTGGGTGTTACACTGTGTTGGACACGTTAACGTGTCATTTTTTCACTTGAGTCTCCAGAAGCTCTTTACACCTTATGGAATAAATTCTATTTTTTTCGAAAACACCAAAGTGAGGGGAATTCCACTTTTCCCTCCTCTTCTCGTCCGCTAATGCATACATGTGAACCTCCACCCCCCCCCCCCCCCCCAATGGCGGACGAGCCGAACCTCCAATGGGAGGGGACTTTTGTCAAAGAGGGGGGAGTTGGCAGGTTTGAGGTCATTTTACACATTAGGGAACAAACTCTACTTTTTGGAATTCCCGAAGATGGAGGAATTCCACTTTTCATTGTTTCCTGGTCCGTTATTGCACCCCTCCCCATAAGACATCCGGCCCCCAGGGGCACACCGTCAAACCCGACGAACATTCTGTCGACAGCCCCATGTATGTACGGCTTCTGAGTGCACTAGCGGACGAGCTATTTCCCCAAAGGGAGGGGAGTTTTTCCAAAGAGTGGGAAATCTGCATAACTTGGGCCATTTTACCTACACCTTAGGGAACGAATTATACTTTTTGAAATCGCCAAAGAGGGGGAATTCCACTTTTTCCACCCCGTCTCGTCCGCTAGTGTGAGTGAGCGTGCGTTTGTGTATGTATTAGAATACATGTCTATATTATATGGATATGTATGTACATGCGTGAACGTTAATAATAAAGTCTTCTCCCGAAATTCCTCTTTAAATCAGTCGTTTTCCTCAAGCAACATACCATTAAGAGGCGTTAATAACCTTTTAATCTTTACATACCGAGCCAAAAACTTCACCACCGGGGATTCGAACTCCGTAAAACAGACCAACATCAGGTTAGTAATTCGATGTGCTAACCGATGCTCTAGAGAGACGGTGATTTTCTTTGGTAAAAAGCGTACATAGCTATTTCAGAAATTTTCTTTGCTCTACAGGTATGACGCACTGTTACCTGTACGCATTAGCGGACGAGCCAAACCTCCAAAGGGAGGGGGAATTCCTCCAAAGAGGGGGAATTTGCTTAAAATAAGTAATTTTACCCACACCTTAGTGAACAAATTCTACTTTTTGAAATTGCTAAAGAGGGGGAATTCCACTTTTCCCATGCCTTCTCGTCCGCTGGTGCCTGTACGGGCTTACGGTATTTACTTACTATTGTTTTCGCAGGTAAGCTTGGCATTGTCTAAAAAGTCTGGGAACTTCTTCAAGAAAGAAAATATGGCCGAACGGCGAATATTTTATATATTTCAAGGAAATGGATGCTGTTTTTTTCAAACAGTGGAGAGGAAATTCTATTTTATTGTCCGCCAGTGGCTTTACTGTTTTAATATTGTTGTTGAAATAGCGGATGAGCGAATGGAAGAATTTCTTGACTTGCTTTACATAAAAAATGTTTACTGTAAAAATCGTAGAACCTTTAAAATGTAAAGATCTAAGTTTCTCAATCAAGAATACTGCTTTTTTAGCTGAAATATTTCCCCCGACCATGAACCTGTTATTACTGTACACTTTACGAAAGTCAATCTGTTTAATCGTAGATGAACATCACTGATTAGCCTCGTGGTGAATTAAAATATAGATGTTTATCGATTACGGTATCTTTGCGGTACTGTATTTCTCATGGAGCATTTTATTTGGAAGCTTTTTTTATCTGGAGTTCAAAGATTTTATGTACACGATTCGCAATATTTTTTTCAGGGCAGCTATTCCTCAACACGTTGCCGAAAAAATTGTGGCCAAAACCGAAAAAAATCTCG
>CAXIWR010000547.1:0-17500 GCA_964036265.1 Daptonema setosum | reverse complement strand
GAACCATCGCATCTGCCGGTGATCAGGGCTATAAATGTGGATGTACGGTGGGATTCGTGTTGGATCCGGATGGCAAACATTGCCACGTCAAAGATGGTTCGTGGTAGAGTAAAGCCTGTTTGCTGTTTCTGCAAGCAAATATATTGCCCAAAACTCCTGATAATGAAACATCATTAGCCTCAACTCAACTCGGTTGACACCATAGTGTAACACAGTACAGCATGGTGGTGATGATGATTGGTGTGCGTGTTAACACTGATGTTTCATTATCAGAAGTTTTGGGCACTCTTTTCGCATACAGAAACAACATACGGGCTTTACTTCAAGATTTAGTTTCACTCACATAGTTTGCTGCGTTGAAGAGTTTAGGAAAATCTGCTAACTAAAGTGAAATTTTTTGTTGTGTGCATTTCTTTTCTCAAACTCGGAATGTCCGCAATAAACTTAGAAAAACAACATTGCACTTCTAACAATCTTTTGATCGTTGTTAACACGTAATTTAGAATAAATGTAATTTTAAGAACAAAAGAACCACATTAAGATATTGCACTTACCTGTTAACAATTAGCTAATTGACCGAAGTTGGGAAACTGATTGATACAATGTGTGACTGAACAACTGACTGACTGACCGACTGAACAACTGACTGACTGACTGACTGAACAACTGACTGCCTGACTTACTGACTGACTGACTGACTGACTTTCTCACTTAAATGACTGACTAACTAACTGAAAGACTGACTGAAAGACTGACTGACTGACTGACTGACTGACTGACTGACTAATTACAGTCTCTACCGTGCGTCACTTGATCGGGGCTCCAGATCACATTTCTGTCTACAATTACGACTTCACAAAGCGATTGTGGGCCATTGATGGTTTCGGACTGCATGCTTTTGATTACGATCTGGTGAATAAAAGGATATGCTACGTTAGTTGTGAGTGAGTGAGTAAGTGAGTGAGTGAGTGAGTGAGTAAGTGAGTGAGTGAGAGTAGTACAGAACGGTCTGGGCCGATGGATACTTACAGTGTTAACCGCCTAATCATTTGTTATTTCTCGCAGGGTCCTCTTTTACCTGTTATAGCATATACCGTTCCCCCTTTGAACACTGCACATAGACTAGCTCGCGGCCCCACTTCTGTCCCCCTCATCAATAAGCAATTGCGGCGGCGGCGGCGGCGGGCCCCAACAATCAAAAAAGCTACAACCTAGAGACTCATAAATTACTATTAACAACCTGAAACACGTTTTCTCGGTAAACCTATAACTTATAAATTACTATTAATAACCTGAAACACGTTTTCTCAGTAAACCTATAAGTTGTATTCAACTTCCGTTCTGAAAACCTTCCTAACTATGTATACTAACTGTTGTCAGCTTTTTGAACGTGTGTTATAACCACTTGACTATGGAGGCTCAATCGTCATGCAATTATTCACATATGTATATCATTCGGTCAAAGATTGGTGGGAAGTCAGTCTAACATTTAGAGCTTTTATAGCAAATCTAAAATTGTTGTTTTAGACTCTTTTTTGAAAGTGTCGAATTAAAAAAAAATTAGAAAATTTAGAAACTATCGGATATAAGTCTGAAATTTCTGCTTGACGTTCATTCGGTAAGACATCGAATCTGTTCATGCCTAACTCTAGAAAGTCAAGCTTTTCTAACTTCTCTAGTTTTTCTAGCTTTGTTAGATTTTCCAGCTTTTCTGGATATTCTAGCTTTTCTAGCTTTTTTAGATTTTCTACATTTTCTAGCAATTCTAGTTTTTCTAGATTTTCTAGATTTTCTAGATTTTCTAGAACCAGGTTTTTTTACTTCAAGTTTTTTTACTGAGTCTATAAAATCTAGAAAAACTAGAAAAGCTAGAAAATTTAGTATATCTAGAAATTGTTGGCATATAAGTCTGTAATTTCTGCTTTACATTCATTCGGTCCGAATCCTTGAATGACAGTAACAAAATCTATGTAATATATAAAAAGTAGAAAAGCTAGAATTTCTAGATATTCTAGTTTTTCTAGCTTTTTTAGATTTTCTAGATTTTCTAGCAATGCTAGTTTTTCTAGGGTTTCTAGATTTTCTAGCAATTATAGTTTTTCTAGCTTTTTTAGACTTTCCAGCTTTTCTAGATATTCTAGTTTTTCTAGCTTTTTTAGATTTTCTAGCAATTCTAGTTTTTCTAGGTTCTCTAGATTTTCTAGATTTTCTAGCAAATCTAGAACCAGGTTTTTTTACTTCAAGTTTTTTACTGAGTCTATAAAATCTAGAAAAACTAGAAAAGCTAGAAAATTTAGTAAATCTAGAATTTGTTGGCATATAAGTCTGAAATTTCTGCTTTACATTCATTCGGTCCGAATCCATGAATGTCAGTAACAAAATCTATGTAATATATAAAAACTAGAATTTCTAGAATGTGACGTTCAAGGATTCGGTCGCTGACCGAATGAAAGTTAAGCAGAAATTTCAGACTTATGTATCAGGAGTTTCTAGATATTCTAGCTTTTCTAGGTTTTCTAGCTTTTCTAAATTTTCTAGCACCTTTTCAAAAAACTTTAAGTAAAAAAAACTGCAATTCTAGATTTGCTAGAACAGCTAGGAAAACTAGAAAAGCCTACCAACAATCATCCGCCACTATGCTTTCTCTCCCGTCAACACTAATCCGCCACTATGCCTTCTCTCCCGCAAACACTCATCCGCCACTATGTCGTCTCTTCCGCTAGCACTCTTCCACCACTATGCCTTCCCTCTCCCGCAAACATTCATCCGCCACTATGTCTTCTCTCCCGCCGACACTGTACATAAATTTCAATGCATCCTGTAATGAATTTTTTTTTGGTCACCCTGTACTAAAATTAATCGGTCACCCTGTATTGTAAATCTAGCTTTAAAATTTTTTTAAATCAAGTACTCTGTACTTAAATTTTCAATCACCCTGTATTGAAAATACAGCTTCCTTAGTTTTTACTCATCCGTCGTTAACTTGTTCAGAGTTAACAGCGGATGAGCAGATATTTACTCCGAGGGTGATGGGAATAACTAGAGAATTGGCCGCCCGAAGGACACCTAGCCGTCCAGGATATCGTGCGAATCTACTGCCCCGATATCAAAAACAAAAACACGGGTACAACCGATGTTTACCTTGAGTTTGTGTGGGTAAGTACCGATCAATGTTTACCCTAAGTTTATATGGGAAAAATCCGTTTCATGGCTCTACTCATAGGAGTCTTGAAACGTGAACGATACGTCTACTGTGTCTATGTTACTGTGTTAAAAGTTATGCTCCCTATGTATAAGTATATGGTCACTGATGAGTCTTCAACACGAAAATGAAATGAGGCGTTAAAAGTTTTCTTAATATTATCTTTTCGCATATATTCATAAAAAACTGTAAAAAATTTGTTTTTTTTAAATTGATTAACATCAAGAAAATTTTCCTTCTGGAATCTACCTAGCAAACTACACACATACATACTTGCTACATACCACTGGCGGACGAGCTAAATTCCCAAAGAGATGGGGATTTTTCGTCAAAGAAGGAGGAATCGACAAATTTCAGGTCATTTTACCTACATCTTAGGGAACAAATTCTACTTTTTGAAACAGCCAAAGAGGGGGAATTCTACTTTTCCCTCGCCTTCTCGTCCGCTAGTGCTACATACATGCATACCTAGCGTACACGCATAGACATACCTAGCGTACACGCATAGCAGCCGTTACCATAGCAACAAGTGCAATATCACTGGTGAATGCATGAAACATTGTGCGGTTAACAGTCTTGTGGTACGTTTCTGTTATTCCTATGGAGATAAAAGCTTGTGACATTACATTCACATTATACTAAAGCACAAAAAAAGTAATTTGAGTAGTAAAATAATGGATTGCGGTCAATAAATTCCAAACTAAGACAAACACACATGAAATTCTCATTATACCTTCGGTACTCTATTCAAGTATAAAGCGGGGGTAATAAACGAACTTCGGTAATTGATGGCATTGGTAAGGAAATTGATAGTGAGCTACTTAACGATGAAACTCTTCATATTTTGTTCAATATAAGTGATTTTTTTCTATAATTACGCAAACATGGATAAAGTGTATCATGAAATCAGTGATCCGGCTTCATATGGAAGTGAAAACTTGCTGTATGATGCTGTCAAACCGACTTCACGTAAAAAAGTTTCTCAATATTTAAATAAAAATTCAACATTTCGAAAATTCAGGCGTAAAACGACCAAATTTCCCAGGGCACGTACATTCGCTAGTTCATTAGGTTACATGTATCAGGTAAGCCGCTAAAACTAATTTATCATTGAATATGTTTAAACCAATCAAGATTCATATTTATAGGCCGACTTGTTTGATCTACAACGTATCAGTCGTTTCAATAAGGGATATCGCTATATTCTACTAGTTGTAGACTGTTTTTCAAGAAGAATTTGGGCCAGACCTTTGAAGAATAAATCTGGGAGCATTGTTGCGGAAGCAATGCAGAGCATCTTTAATGAAATACGGGAAACTGTGTTTTTGGCACCAGTGTCATTGTTGGGCACAGATCTGGGCACAGATTTATATAATAAAGAAGTAAATAACGTTTACGATGATTTTAAAGTTTATCACTTTGCACTGCGTCATCCAAAAAAATGTGCTATGGTGGAAGGGCAAGGTCGTTGGCTACTTGACCGGTTGTACAAAATGTTTCATGCGACAAACTCGAAAAACTGGATTGATAATCTCGAAAAAGCAGTGAGAGCAAAAAACAATCGTAAATCTAAAACACTCGGGGGCTTGGCGCCTTCAGAAGTAACATTCAAAAATCAGCAACAGGTTTATGACACGTTGTACAAAGTAAAACAAACAAAAGACAAGAGTATACTGAAAATTGGAACTAAAGTACAGATTTTATTGGATCGTACACCGTTTTCGAAATCATTTCATTCTTACTTTAGTGACAAAATATACGAAGTTAAAAGAGTTCATAACCACAATGGTATATATAGATACACCTTGTTAGATACGTCTGACGGTGCAGAGATTTCCGGCACTTACTATGCAGCTGAATTGCTTCCTTTTACTGAATAATGTCTTCTTTAAACGGTCTATATATGTGGCTAATTTTGATCAACTGATTCAAACATGGATGAAACTGGTTTTTATTATACTGCCAGCTCTGCTGGTAATAATGGCTTTGCTACAACTATGCTCAACGAGCCTATTGATGCAACATCTACTGATTATGAAATTGGATTGATTTACTCGGCGGTCAGTGCCTCATGGATTTATTCTAATGAACTGTGGTTCACAACTACAAACAATGTTGATGGAAGTATAAAATTAGTCAAATTTGATAGAATACCATACACCAAGGAAACCGAGGCACTTTACATAATAAGCAATAAGCTAGCTGATGAATATGGTACGAACATGGAGACAGCGCCCGCCAAAATTTTCAAAAATCTTTCAGGATGGCAATTTAGGCAACCCAAAATGTCCACCGTTGACTTGTCTCCAGATTTGGCGGACATGTTAGGATTACCTGAATTTTTAGAAAATGAAGAAAAAACAGTCACGGACACACCTATAAAATTTCAAACATATAACCCCTCTGTTGATGAACGTCTGTTCTTGATTTCATGCCATCAAGCCAAGCAAAATTTTTCAACGTCACGAGGTTCAAATAATCGCATTATTGATTTCCTGCATGCACCAGCAACTGATCCCCACATATTAGGTA
This sequence comes from Daptonema setosum, assembly GCA_964036265.1. Taxonomy (NCBI): domain Eukaryota; kingdom Metazoa; phylum Nematoda; class Chromadorea; order Monhysterida; family Xyalidae; genus Daptonema; species Daptonema setosum. The sequence goes on along the minus strand of CAXIWR010000547.1, from coordinate 11,766 downwards.
CTTTTAATAGCCCAAGGATTGGCTACATGCCATTGGAGAAAAGTCTTCATCATCGTATCACATTTTCACTACTTAACCACAGCGGAGAGTCAGTAAATTCAAAACATAATCATTTCTTCATTGTCTATCACATTCGTCCGAAAAATGCCTAAACGTAAGCTTGATGTCAACTGGCGGGATCAACTGGATACTGTCGCGGTTGAAACAATTCAATCTGATTCACTACTACCAGTGGACACAAAAAATAATCGAAATCCGATAATATTCCATATCAGACCAATACCTGGTATGGTGATCGATGCTAAAAATGTTAAAATAATCGTAAAGTTTACTATATCTAAAAAAGTTAATGATGAATGGGTGAACATTGCAAAAACAGATAAAGCCAATGTTTACAACGGAATCGGCTTCTCGATGTTTGAAGATGTTAATTTATTCATTAACGGTAATTTATGTGAATCTTCTCAACGGGAACACTCACGGAAATCATATTTAAAAAATTTATTGTTCACGGATGAACGCCAACAACGTGCGCTGCAGTCTGCATTATTTTTCCACAATGAGAATCCAAAGTTTAAGAATAGAGTACTGCTTAACGATAGTATCAACCCTGCCGACTATGAACGTGGAATGATGATTAAAGACGGTAAAATGGTCTCCGCATCTACGCCAGTTAATTTGGATGTGTTCCAGTCAGGTGCTTTTTTGCCAGATAATGTTCACTGTACGCTGCGATTCTATCCAGCCCGTTCGGAAACTTGCTTGTTGGAAACTAAACTGCCCACAGATGTGTCTATGAGTTTGAAACTCACAATTTCGCATGCCTATTTACACGTGCCAAGATGTCGACTGAACGCTGTTATTCCTCCTACCATCAAAGTAGACTATGAGTGTGTTCAAGTTTTAAATTATTTACATCAAAAGTCGATGACAAATTTTTCGCATTCACTAAACACTAGTCGTCTCCCGAAAAAGATTGCCATGGTAATCCTCCGAGAAAACCAGTATAATGGTGATCCACATGACTCTGGCCATGTGTTCGGACATCATAACGTTAAGAACATAACTGTTCAGTGTAATGGTCAGATTCTTCCATCATTAGGGGGAATGAACATGGATCCCAAGCAAAAACATTATCATGAACCTTATTCGGCAGTGTTCGAGCAATTAAATGCCGTCAATCCATTGTTTGACATGACAACTTTCGATAATGGAAATGCAGTATATGGAATTTCTCTGACGTCAGCTGTCCAACAAGAACGACTTAAGAAGTCACAGGGTACCTGTGACATTGATATCACTTTTGCTGAAGCTCCAACGGAAAATCTAATAATCCTGATGTTCTGTTATTATGATTCTTGGTTCACCATAGATCGACAAGGTCAATTTCAAACCGGTATTGACATTAAGTGAGGAATGTCTTACTTTTTTAATGCATAAATAGTGTGAATCACACCAATATTTATCATAATGACAACTTGCGACTTGAAACTGAAATCACCGTCCTGCGTAATTGTAACGGGCGGCTCTAATTGTGGAAAAACATATTTAATTGAAAACCTGCTAAAAAACCATCAAGACTGCTTTCAACGCCCGTTATCTGAGGTTCATTGGGTACACGCCAAACATGCTGATGATCAATTGTTGTTCGAAAGACTTCGTGATGCATTAAAAAAAGATAATATACCAATTACATTTCATGAAGGTTATCCTGACGAAGCCATCCGAGAGAATTCATTGTTTTCTAATTCATCTGCTTTTCATAAATGTGTTGTATTTGATGACGTCTGTCAAAATCCCAAAAATATTTCCTCGCTTTTCGATATTTGGAACATTCTAAGTCATCATCAAAACTATACTGCAATTCTCGTAATTCAAAATTTGTCTGGTTCTACACCATTGCAAAAAAGCTGTTTGTCTACTCTTTTGCGAAGTACTAATTATCTTGTTTTGTTCGCCAGCAGGCGTATGCTGCCTGTCATTAAATCTATATCAAACAACTATTTTCCCGGAGAAAGTTTTCGTTTGTTGGAACCATTTAATCACATGCTTAAGCAAAATAATATTCATCAATATCTTGTCATTGATTTTACAACAGAAAACGAGTTGCTCACTGTAAGAGAAGGAGGTTTCATACCATCACATCAGTGTTATGGATATCGAATCAAAAACCGAACGAGTCCCGTTGAAACGAAAGTTCAACATGGCACGTTTGGTTAAACTGCTTTCTCCTCATATTAACGACAGTGGTATGATTGTTTATCCTGGAAAGGATAGTGAAAAACAGCGTACAGGATCCCCTGTACAAGCTTTGATTGCTTATTTAAACGGTGATAATCATGAAAAACCATTGGATTTTGAAATTTTTCTAGCACTTGTTAATAAATTGTATTGAGGATCAATAAATTTTTTTTTCATAAACAGTTTGGTATTGGTATTAATTAATGAAGGTTGGGGCCCGCCGCCGCCGCAATTGCTTATTGATGAGGGGGACAGAAGTGGGGCCGCGAGCTAGTGTATGTGCAGTGTTCAAAGGGGGAACGGTATATGCTATAACAGGTAAAAGAGGACCCTGCGAGAAATAACAAATGATTAGGCGGTTAACACTGTAAGTATCCATCGGCCCAGACCGTTCTGTACTACTAGTGAGTGTGTGAGTGAGTGAGTGAGTGAGTGAGTGAGTGAGTGAGTGAGTGAGTGAGTGAGTGAGTGAGTGAGTGAGTGAGTGAGTGAGTGAGTGAGTCCGTGAGTCAGTAAATAAAAGAACAACATTTTCAGGTAACAACGAAGGTTATACAACAAATCCCACACCCGCCATATTTTATGCGAACCAATGGTTCCCGATCGAAAAGAAGCAAAAGCCGGTCGAGTAGAGTATAAGGTCTCCTTGGAACTGGAAGGTGAGTCAATCATTCACTAACTCACTCACTCACTCACTCACTCACTCAAACACTCACTCACTCACTCACTGGCTCCTACACTCACTCACTCACTCACTCACTCACTCACTCACTCACTTACTCACTCACTTACTCACTCACTCACTGGCTCCTACACTCACTCACTCACTCACTCACTCACTCACTCACTCACTCACTTACTCACTCACTCACTCACTCACTCACTCACTCACTCACTCACTCACTCACTCACTCACTCACTCACTCACTCACTCACTCACTCACTCACTCACTCACTCACTCACTCACTCACTGACTCATTAACAGGCATCCAGCGACTTCGCTACGACTGGATCGCGCACAATTGGTACTTCCTTGATGAAGTGTTCAATCGAGTGTTTGTCTGTTCGAACGATTTCCAGGTACAGTCACTGAGTCAGTCAGTCAGTCAGTAGTGCGTCAGTCGATCAAACGGTCAGTCTGTCAGTCAGTCAGTCAGCCAGTTAGACAGTCAGTCAACCAAACGGTCAGTCTGTCAGTCAGTCTGCCAGTTAGACAGTCAGTCAATCTGTCAGTCAGTCAGTCAGTCAGTCAGTCAGTCAGTCAGTCAGTCAGTCAGTCAGTCAGTCAGTCAGCCAGTCAGTCAGTCAGTCAGTCAGTCAGTCAGTCAGTCAGTCAGTCAGTCAGTCAGACAGTCAGTCAGTCAGTCAGTCAGTCAGTCAGACAGTCAGTCAGTCAGTCAGTCAGTCAGTCTATGATCACTTTTGTAGATGTGTCAAATAGTGTTGGCCGGAAAATTCATCAAACCAAAAGACATGGCTTTGGATCCGCGAGTCGGGTTAGCTCACTCACTCACTCACTCACCCACTCACTCACTCACTCCCTCACTCACTCACTCACTCACTCACTCACTCACTCACTCACTCACTCACTCACTCACTCACTCACTCACTCACTCACTCCTTCACTCATTCACTCACTCACTCACTCACTCACTCACTCACTCACTCACTCACTCACTCACTCACTCACTCACTCACTCACTCACTCACTCACTCACTCACTCACTCACTCACTCACTCACTCACGCACTAACGCACTCACTCACTCACTCACTCACTCACTCACTCACTCACTCACTCACTCACTCACTCACTCACTCACTCACTCACTCACTCACTCACTCACTCACTCACTCACTCACTCACTCACTCACTCACTCACTCACTCACTCACTCACTCACTCACTCACTCACTCACTCACTCACGCACTCACTCACTCACTCACTCACTCACTCACTCACTCACTCACTCACTCACTCACTCACTCACTCACTCACTCACTCACTCACTCACTCACTCACTCACTCACTCACTCACGCACTCACTGCAGACTGATGTTCTTCACGGACTGGGACACGCGTCAGCCCGGAGTCATGCGAGTCAACATGGATGGGACAAACTTTACCAGAATCGTCAATCACAGTGTCATCCATCCAGTGGCACTTTCGTTGGATCTGTCCACAAAAACCGTCTACTTCTTGGACGCTTATCTGGAGTACGTCCACGCTATAGACTACTTGGGAGCGGCGCGGCGCATCGTTGCTGTGGATCATTCGGTGAGTGCCGTGAGTGCCGTGAGTGAGTGAGTGAGTGAGTGAGTGAGTGAGTGAGTGAATGAGTGAGTGAGTAGTGACAAGACTTAAATGACAGTGCAATCATCCGGAACTAAACACTTGTTAACTAATTTTGCACTAACGTTAGCCGAAACACCCGTGGTATAGAAACAAGTTTCAGCGGATAAGTGATTAGAAAGGCCAAAAACCAGAACCCTCAACCGTAAGTCACTGGTTGTTTAACGTATGTTTCAGTTGAAACGTCAGCTCACCATCCAGTCATTCGAACGGTGGCTGTATCTTTCGCATCGACAGAAAATCGACAAAACCAACGGAACTGTTGTCGACATACCTCAGAACAAAGAACAACTGGATTCAATGCTGAAGGTATTGTCCATGAGCACATACCATGAGACACAGCAGCCACAATTGAAAGGTGAGTTAGTGAGTGAGTGAGTGAGTGAATGAGTGAGTGAGTGAGTGAGTGAGTGAGTGAGTGAGTGAGTGAGTGAGTGAGTGAGTGAGTGAGTGAGTGAGTGAGTGAGTGAGTGAGTGAGTTACCTACATATACAGCTTGCTTTTGAATTACACAAACTTTTTACATTTTTTTCACTGTCATTAAAACTCAAAAAACTAAAGAAACTGAACAACCACAGCAGGAAAAGATCTGAATAACAGTTTCGATACGTGAACGATTATGGAACCTTAGTATATATGAGTAACAATAAATGTGACACAACCAAAGATTAGAATTCAAGATTACCTAACTAAAATGAGTGAGTGAGTGAGTGAGTGATTAAGTGAGTGAGTGAGATAGTGGGTGAGTTATTATTCTAGATGGTCACTCCTGTTCATCCAAATCCACCAACAAATGCTCGCAACTTTGCCTGATCAAGTTCACAAATCTACAACAGTCAAATGAATCACTTTGCCTTTGCACCGAAGGATATCAACTCGTTGGGTCTAATGTGTGCGAACGGATCGACAAAAAGTACGTTGTTGTTGTTGTTGTTGTTGTTGTTGTTGTTGTTGTTGTTGTTGTTGTTGTTGTTGTTGTTGTTTTTGTTGTTGTTGTTGTTGTTGTTGTTGTTATTGTTGTTGTTGTTGTTGTTGTTGTTGTTGTTATTGTTGTTGTTGTTATTAGTTGTTGTTGTTGTTGTTGTTGTTGTTGTTGTTCATGTTGTTGTTGTTGTTGTTGTTGTTGTTGTTGTTGTTGTTGTTGTTGTTGTTGTTGTTGTTGTTGTTGTTGTTGTTGTTGTTGTTGTTGTCAACATCCATGTTGCAGAGTTCTGCTGCTCTTCGGTCAGACTCAACCAGGTGCCGTGGGATTTCTGCCAGTGGATCAGCCGAACGCCACGAATCTGGCACACGAATCCATCCGACACATGCTGAGATCGGCAGCCATTGCCGTGTACATAAACAAGGGCATCCATCACGTATTGTTCACCGATGCGAAGAACTATACCATGGAATCGATCAGGTTAGACGGACTGAAGGTGAAGGTGATGACTGGCTTGTGTTAAGTCATTACAGTATGTATGGTGGCCGGAGCTTTATTTATTAGGCATGGCTTCATAGTACGTACAGTGGCTATTCACACTAGCGGACGGGAAAGGGTGGGAAATAATTGAATCCCCTTTTTTGGCGTTTTCAAAAAGTGTTGAATTTGTTCCATCACATCAAATTTATTCAGTTGTTATGCCATAATAGCAAAGTAGGATACCAAGTCACAATAGTGAAATAACGGTCATCCGATTTTCAATGACAATCACTAATCATCAACAACGTTATTGAATGCGCTGTGTCTCTCCATAAGGTGTTCTGTAGGTAACTGGACAGAAAACTGCGCGAAATTCCCCCTCTTTGACGAAATTCCACTCCGTTTGGAGGATTAGCTCGTCTCCTGCGGATCATGATTCAAAAAACTTTGTAATACGTAAATCAATTCAATCATTTCGATTGTATTCTACTTCACACTGGCGGACGAGCTAATCTCCCTAAGGGAGAGAAATTTCGTCAAAAAGAGGGATTCATAGTTTTCAGGACATTTTACCTACACCTTAGGGAACAATTTCTAAATAATTAAAAAGCCAAAGAGGGGGGAATTCCACTTTTCCCACCCCTTCTCGTCCGCTAATGGTACTATATAAATGTGAAAGTTTGTAACCTTCGAAACAATTGCTTCCAGATACGACGTGGATCAAAAAGGCGAAGCTGACCGCAAAGTCATCATTGATTCCGGTTAGTGGTTGTTGTTGTTGTTGTTGTTGTTGTTGTTGTTGTTGTTGTTGTTGTTGTTGTTGTTGTTGTTATCAAAATAATGACTGCAGGCATCAGGAACGTCGAAGGTATGGCGGTGGATGGAAGTACCGGTAATCTCTACTTTACGGACGATGGATTCAGCGAAATTTCGGTGGTGAAACTTTCCGAGCCGAAAATCAGGAAAACCTTGATCATGGATAATTTCACACATCCACGAGCCATTATCGTTCATCAGAAGTTAGTCAGGCTTTTATAGCCTATCCAGGGTTTCCTGTCACTCACACACGATTTTGGCGCGTAGTTCAAATCTGTTTTTCACGCGATTTCAAAAGTTCGAAAAATATAGTTTTTTTCACGTCCCATTTGGACAACATACAAAAACTGCGCTTAATTCATACCATACGTGCGTAACAGGCCCACAAAATCAATTTTCGATAACAAGAAACCCTGACCAAGCTATAGACGAGTAGTTCCGGTAATTTGTCGAACTTTTTAACTCACTCACACCACAGGTTTTCAGTTACTCATACTTCATGCTCATACTCATACTTCACGTTTCAGAACGCAAATTACCATCCTGTCCTACTTTAAATCGCGTTGCCTGAGAGAATCTACGGTTAGCGGTCCAAATAACAACTTCCCAGTTTATTGCGGTTTTTGATACATCTATGGGTGGTTATTCACCATATAAGACGATTTTTAGATTAAAGCATTATTTTAGTGAAAAATGAGCCCTCAAAGTTCGAAAACTTCGGAAAAATCGGTTTTAACATTTTTTGACGTTTTCTGCGGAAATCGGTTCATAACTTTTTATTGGCTCATTCCATAGACCTGAAATTTCATAAACTATTTTTTGTCGTCATTGCGGTCATTTTGAGCTATATTTGAATTTGATTCCCAAAAAATTCGTTTTTGAAAAAATCACTTGAACATTGGTAGTCGAGCACTGATGGTGTCACTGTCAACTTTAGCTCAAAATTCCAAGAAAGCCGAGACACGGCGGGACTAGCGGTATACGGGGTTTTATACCTTATATCATCCTTATAAGCGCCTAATGAATGCACCCCCCCGCATCGCCTTATTTTTCAGTGAAAAATTCGATTTTGTGAAAAAATTGCCTAAAAATCACGAAAATTTTGGGTTTTCAGCACTTTGTTGCGGTGATGCTGACACAGTAATTGAGGAATGCTTCTCAGACTCTAGATGTATATTACCCTATTAATTAGCTTTCTTTTGAGCCCTAAACGAAGAGTTTTCGTGGATTTTTCATAAGCGAAAAGACGTGAAGAAGTCTTCTGATTTGATGTTTTTTATGTTGTTTGATGTTGAATGAAATGTTGTTGAACGTGTGAGTATCGTAAAGCTTCGTAGACGTAACTGGAAGATCGAGAAAGTTTTTTTCACTCCTATTTTATTTTATACGTTGACTTTAAAGAAAATGAAACATGATTGTACTAGTATTTTATCACATTATTTCATAAAAATTGGGCGTTTCAATATTTTTACAATACATCGCGCGGAAGCGTACTCCCGAAGTACTCAGCTGTTCCATACATTGTTCATTACGAAGTTTTCTTCTCTTTACAAATATTTACTGAAATATTGTTTTGTTTTATTTTTGAATTATGTTTCTTACACAGTCAATCAGTCATTTTTTCTCGGTGATACCTTATTTGGCGGTTCAAATAGCATACTTATTGTACATATTATCGCGTTAACTACGATTTTTCGGTTATCTGTCATAACCGACATATAACAACTAAATTATTTTTATTGCGTGTTTTACATTCCGATTGTATGTTATGCATGAATAAGAACGATTGTGCATTGTAAATTAGGGATAACTTTTTTATTGGAGGGCACAAAAATTGTAATCAGAGCTGGGGCTATCGGTAGGAGAGGCAATATTTCAATCCCAGAAATTTTCCTACAACTTTTTTTAAACTTTGATTTTTTGTCACCAAAATACGTTCCATATGATGTTTTACTGTCCGTTGACCCCCGATTACCTATCGTAAGGCTGGCCGAGCGAGAGCGAGAACAAGTGCGTTGGGCCCTGTTTTTTCAGTGGTTAGCTACGTTTGCCCGTTTGCCCGTTACGTGCGCCCATGAAATTTAGTGTTTGGGAAAAGTATAGGAAAAGTTTCGGGTTTAGAAATATACGTAGGGGAGGAAACCGTTTGGAAAGTGACCTGCGTCCCAAAAAAAAACTCCGCAAAAAATCCCCATATCTCTTGGTGAATGGCGCTGTAAAATAACTCAGCCCACCCTTGATTTTAACATATGGAAATTTTTAAAAGAACGACTTGTGCTAGATAAGTAATTACACTTCTTAATACACGTGGTGACGTTTGAAATGGTTTTTTGATATTGTTTGCTAGACGTCTGTTGACATTATACTAAGTACTTACAAAATTTTATGTCTGATATCCTATGATTCCGCAAACCAAATATTATAATCCTATCATATTTATATGACAACAAATATTGTATACCAGTGCACAATCACCGAATCCCACCCACCTATCATGGCCACCTTAAATACCATACACCAGTGGTTGAATGGCTTGTCCACTAGATCAAGCCAGTCTTACAAACCCATACCAGCATAACTACAAGCGTGCAGCGCATCCTGTAGCATGATGCTGTTGCATATGCAAGGTGTCTCATATAAAAGTAAAATTTCGTTTTCGTTTGATTCTTGTTTTGTTCAACCGATTTTTTCATTCGCGGTACATAAAGGACAATCTATGATAACTTTTTGGGCAATTTAAATAACAAAATCGTTGATTATTATAATCAATTAAATTACATGTCGAATCTACGTAAATTTCTTTTTCAAAAAAATCGGCGTTTTATTCATGAAAATAGAAAATGGACTATCATAATTAATACTTTAACAGACAGGTAACCACGGCTTGAAAAAGAAGGGAACCCTACCGAAATAAGCTTATCAAATTCCTAGCATGATCACTACCCTTCAAATGCACAGTACCCAACGATCCGCTTGCTCTGGACGTGATTCCTCAGAACTGTCATCGGCTCAAGAAGTCAAATGGAGCATGAGCTTATAGAAATTACTAACTGTCAGCTCAGCTTCACTACTCTAACAACATTGATATTAATCTATGATGGCATTAGCGGACGAGAAGGGTGGGTATCCCCGCCTCTTAGGCGGGTTCAAAAAGTGAATTTTGTCCCCTAAGGATTCTACTACCTTCGGACGATGGGTTCGTCCGCCATTGTATAAAGGGTCTATATAATAGGCCCGGTTATCTTGCAGAAAATAAAGGGCTTCGATAAATTCATCGTCCGTCTGTATTTCAAGTTGTGTTTAACTGATTTCGATGGCTTTGGTCAAAATATGCCATTAGGTTCCTAATAGTGTGCGATAGACAGGAATGAAACGTCGAATATGTGGGGTAAGAGAAATTCGTAGGTTTGACAAAAACAAGGTTTAAGCCCCAATTAAGAAATTTCAGTTGCCCAAACAACCGTCTTAAATTGTACTTTATATGCCGCAAAAACTTTGATATTGGTTGTACATAACGATAATAGAATAAAAGCGAAAACAAAACTGAACTACCAGCTGGAAAATCCTGTACATTCAAAATCATCATAATGAATGCTTTGCAGCCTGGTAGTTTTTCAGGTATGGTGGTGAACCCGCCATCCATCATTATCATCAAATTATTATTCAATCAAACCATGCTGAAGAATGAGTAGACACAAAGTAAATCATGATGAGAAAGTCACAACCGTAAACTGGCGCACTGTATTTATAGTGGCATGGTACGTTGGTGTGACTTTGTAACTGTGCACTGGTATATGCAGCCAATCACTGCTAGTGGCATTATACTTGGGCGTGAAACACATCTCTTAATACATCATACTTAAATTATTCTTTGTCATGTAAAAATAGTGTGAAGCTAATTTTTGTATTCAGAATCTCAGTATCTCAGGCACGCAATTTTTTTATGTATTTAGTATAGAACCAATAGACGGTAAGTGCAAACGTCACTATCAATATTACTAAGTTTATGTACTTATCTAGCACAAGCCATTCTTTTAACGTTTTCCATCTATTAAAATCAAGGGTGGGCTAAGGTTTTAACCGAGCAAATTAACAGGGAGATGGGGATTTTTGTCAGAGGGGCATGCAGGTTAGGACGCATGTCATTTTTCAAACCCCTACCCCTAGCGCCCACCTCTGAATAAAATTTGTGTGCCCTCCAATTTAATAAGTTCTTCCTAATTCACAATGCACATAAAACATCATTCTTACTCATGCATAACATACAATCGGAGTGTAAAACATGCAATAAAAATAATTTAGTTGTTATCTGTCGGTTATGATAGATAGCGCGATAATATGTACAAGGAGTATGCTATTTGAACCTCCAAATAAGGTATCACCGAGAAAAAATGGCTGATCGAGTGTGTTAGAAACCTAACTCAAAAATAAAATAAAACCATATTTTAGTAAATAATTATAGAGAGATGAAAAATTCGTAATGAACAATGTATGGAACAGCTGACTACTTCGGGAGTACGCTTCCGCGCGATTTATTGTAAAAAAATTGCGAGATACGCTTAATTTTGATGAAATAATGTGATAAAATACTACTACAATCATGTTTCATTTTCTTTAAAGTCAATGTATAAAATATAATAGGAGAGAAATAAACTGTCTCGATCCCCCAGTTACGTCTACGAAGCTTCATGATCATCACCCGTTCAACAACATCTCATTCAACATCAAACAACAGAAAAAAACATCAAATCAGAAGACTTCTTCACGTCTTTTCGCTTATGAAAAATCCACGAAAACTCTTCGTTTAGGGCTCAAAAGAAAGCTAATTAATAGGGTAATATACATCTAGAGTCTGGGAAGCGTCCCTCAATTAGTGTGTCAGCAGCACCGCGACAAAATGCTGAAAACCCAAAATTTTCGTGATTTTTAGGCATTTTTTCACAAAATCGAATTT
>CAXIWR010000546.1:35000-65054 GCA_964036265.1 Daptonema setosum | reverse complement strand
AAGCAGAAATGGCTGTCAAACATGAAATCTAATCAAGCAGAAATGGCTGTCAAACATGAAATCTAATCAAGATCAATAGAGAAGCCATGTGGTATTCCAGTCAAGCATTAGATGAAAACATTAACGAAAAGACCAGACTGGATGGAACATAACCATTGGCATAGCATTTCCTTGTCACACCATGACCCGAATCCAGCGTTGTAATGGCACAGCCTTGTAGACGACGACCGAGTGGTGAATTATCTGAAACAAAATCCGATAACTATACTAATAAAAAATATAATTCAATGTGAAAAATGTTGACTGGACGAACAAAAACAATGACCACCACCACAACAACATTCAACAACAACAACAGTCAACAACAACAACAATCATCGCCACCACATTAACTTTCAACAACAACAGTCATCAACAACAATCATCACCACCTCAACAACATTCAACAACAACAGTCAACCACACCACACCACAAGAAATACACAAAAAAGTCAACACAACAGCAACAACAACAATAAAAAGTCAGTGAGTCAATCAATCAATAACCTTTGATCTCAATACCCTCATCCATTACATCCACCACTTCTTCAGAATCTTCCTTCGATTCTTTCGGAGAATCAGATTTTTCTGTGGCTTTGTGACTCGTGGATCGTTTCGATCTCAGGGTGAAATTCAGCTGCACATACGGATGTGCGTCATCAATCGTAACATATTGCATGTCACTCTTACCGTACGTACCGTGCACGGCGTAAACCTGAAACAATGACACAATTGTTTTGTAGATAACGCAGATTCAGCTTTTTCTGAAGCCGATTCACCCTTTTTCTGAAGCCGATTCACCCCTTTTCTGAAGCCGATTCACCCTTTTTCTGAAGCCGATTCACCCTTTTTCTAAAGCCGATTCACCCTTTTTCTGAAGCCGATTCACCCCTTTTCTGAAGCCGATTCACCCCTTTTCTGAAGCCGATTCACCCTTTTTCTGAAGCCGATTCACCCCTTTTCTGAGCTAGAAATTTCATTTCAATCATCCATTCACCCTTTTTCTGAGCTAGAAATCTCATTTCAATCATCAACTGGCACGTCATGCTTACGGTAAAACATTGTATTCACATAATATTTTGCCTTATATTTGGGTACACCTCAAACGCTATGCAAATAATAAGAATCCTAATCGTATGTTATATAATATCATGGTGGCAAAACGTCTCGTGGAATTTTTTGTCAGTAACGAGATATCCCGAATAGATTATATCACATGCATGACTCCACTAGCGGACGAGGGAAGAACGAAAAAGAGGAATTCCCCCCTTTTTGGCGTTTTCAAAAAGTAGAATTTGTTCATTGAGATGTAGATAAAATAGCCTGAAAACTTCTATTTTCCCCTTCTTTAACAAAATTCCCCTCCCTTTGGATGGTTAACTCGTCCGCCAGTGCATGACTCACAAACCTGATAATCTCCGGGTGCCAGTAATCGCCAATAATCCCCATCGGTTACACTCTTCACATCGTGATTTATCGACTCCACCTTGATCAGGGCATCGGGCACAGGTTTCTTCGATTTCTCATCCACGACGAATCCGTGGATACCGCGATGGACCTGAGCCAACAACATCAACAACAGTAACAATGTACAACAACAACAGCAACAACAACAACAACAACAACAACAACAACAACAACAACAATAACACAACAACCAACAACAACAACAATAACAACGACAACAACAACAACAACAACATCATCGACAACAACCGAAAACAACAACAACAACAGCAACCACAACAACAACAACAAACAAAACTCAACCTGCGCCATAAAGTTAATCAACGAGTACTTGTGTTGATCCCACAGTTCTTTTAGCATCTTTGCATATGGATACTTGAAACAACCCATTTCAACAGTAATTTCGAAACAGTTGCTCCTCAGATAGTTGAAATCTTGCATGCCACCTGAAATCATTCCCTCCTTCACATTTATTCATTCATTCATTCATTCATTCATTCATCCATTCAATCATTCACTCACTCACTCACTCACTCACTCACTCACTCACTCACTCACTCACTCACTCACTCACTCACTAACTCACTCACTCACTCACTTACTCACTCACTCACTCACTCACTCACTCACTCACTCACTCACTCACTCAGTCACTCACTCACTCACTCACTCACTCACTCACTCACTCACTCACTCACTCACTCACTCACTCACTCACTCACTCACTCACTCACTCACTCACTCACTCACTCACTCACTCACTCACTCACTCACTCACTCACTCACTCACTCACTCACTCACTCACTCACTCACTCACTCACTCACTCACTCACTCACTCACTCACTCACTCACTCACTCACTCACTCACTCACTCACTCACTCACTCACTCACTCACTCACTCACTCACTCACTCACTCACTCACTCACTCACTCACTCACTCACTCACTCACCAGCTAGCTGATACCAGCCAGCGCCAGACGTTATTCCATTAAAAAACGAGTCACCATCGGCGTTCAGGCCGCACCTAAAAACAAAACCTTTCAATTCATAATTAAGAACAGCAGCAACAACAACAACAACAACAACAACAACAACAACAACAACAACAACAACAACAACACTAACAAAAATCCACAACATTAACAACAACAACAACAACAACAACAGTCAACAACAATAAAAAAGGAATCACCACCATCCCCAATAACAACAACCACAACAACAACAAAAGCAACAACAACAACACCAACCTGCGTCCAGTCTTCCACATATTAACATGAGCCCGTGCATAAGTATATGCCAGCCAGTTAAACATCTTGTCATCCGGCGTCAGCTCAGCGATGCCGTCTTTGCCCACCGAATTATCGTCGTATGGATAGTTGGCCACTAGTGAACCTAAACAGATCCTCAACAGTTCTCTTGCAAAGTTCGATGAGTTCAAATCGATTCAAATTCAAATTCACGCGGTTGTTATGCCTAAATAGCTCAGTTGAAATCGAATCAAATTCAAATGTATTCAGTTGTTATACCGTAATAGCGAAGTATGATACCATGCCACAATAGTGAAATAACGGTCATCCGATTTACAATGACAATCACTGATCATCAATCACAGATATAGTGAAATAACAGTCAGGCTAGTTACTTATGGCAACATATTCGTTGATCATTGTATAGCTTTTGATAGTCAGCAGAGTTTGTTCACTGATTCCGTTGCATGGAAATAATTTACTAAGACGAAAAAACGTACGGAATTTTAAATTTAGTTTTCTTATCGATTGAGAATGGCATAGTTGAGTCACTGACGGTCGAGCTAAACCTCCGAAGGGAGGGGAATTTCGCCAAAGAGGGGGGAATTGACAGAACTTAGGACACTTTAACTACACATTAGAGAACAAATTACATTTTTTTTTAAACGCCAAAAAGGGGGGAATTCCACTTTTCCCACCCCTTCTCGTCCGCTAGTGGTCGAAACTTATAACCTCCATGTAGATTGGCACTCAACACGAACGGATACTGCAGAATCCATGCCATGACCAGTTTCGTTTCGGGTTCAAACCCGGTGCCTCCAGTGTCGATATCCTTATGTGACGGATATCGAGCCGGAAAATTCCGGTTCAGATCCACGTCATTGGCGTTCGCACGACCCTGCAAACAGATAGTGTTGTTGTTGTTGTTGTTGTTGTTGTTGTTGTTGTTGTTGTTGTTGTTGTTGTTGTTGTTGTTGTTGCTGTTGTTGTTGTTGTTGTTGTTGTTGTTGTTGTTGTTGTTGTTGTTGTTGTTGCTGTTGCTGTTGTTGTTGTTGTTGTTGTTGTTGTTGTTGTTGTTGTTGTTGTTGTTGTTGTTGTTGTTGTTGTTGTTGTTGTTGTTGTTGTTGTTGTTGTTGTTGTTGTTGTTGTTGTTGTTGTTGTTGTTGTTGTTGTTGTTGTTGTTGTTGTTGTTGTTGTTGTTGTTGTTGTTGTTGTTGTTGTTGTTGTTGTTGTTGTTGTTGTTGTTGTTGTTGTTGTTGTTGTTGTTGTTGTTGTTGTTGTTGTTGTTGTTGTTGTTGTTGTTGTTGTTGTTGTTGTTGTTGTTGTTGTTGTTGTTGTTGTTGTTGTTGTTGTTGTTGTTGTTGTTGTTGTTGTTGTTGTTGTTGTTGTTGTTGTTGTTGTTGTTGTTGTTGTTGTTGTTATATTAGGATTATGGATGGTGTCCAACCGACCATCATCTTGTTCATGAAACATGATTTTCCTATTCTAAAAAGTGATTTTAATAAGAAAAAACGATATAAAACATAATAACTATAAACAACTATTTTAATAAAATCTTAACCACCAACCGTATATCCCTGTTTCTCGCCCTCCATACCATTTTCATGTCCATCCGGATTCATGGATGGCATGATGTGGATGCGGGTGGTGTCGACCAGATTCGTCAGGTATTTATTACCATTCGGACCGTAGTTATCCAGCAGCACGGCCATCAGGTACAGCAGACACTCGCGTCCGACCACCTGATAATTAATATAAATTTTTATTCGTTACATTTCTGAAGAGCACATTTTTACTGGATTTCTTCATTTGACTGGAGTCATTAAGGCACACTGATACCATATCAGAATGGTGTGTTAGTATAGTGGCTAGAAGGACCTTGAAACCCTGCAAACTGTACTTGAAAGACAGACCCGGACGCATATTTGGAAACTGCACCCACTTTTTGTCAGAATCCCAAATTCGACTTTTTTATTTTGACTTCACGAAGCGGCTAAGTTAGGCTATTTCCTTCATTAACGTACAGTCCTTGTTCGGAACTAAGCCGAAGCCGTACAAACAATCAATTGGTTATCAGATTTCGTTGGGTTGCACGAATTCTGACAAAAAGTGGGTGCAGTTTCCAAATAGGCGACCCGGACGCGTTGCCCTGGGGTTTCAGCCATTGCCTGTCTGTTAGCTTCAGTCTATGTAGGAAACCAAAAAATGTATCGTCTAGGTACTTCTGATTGTCAAGAAAAACTCTAATATCTTATTCTAATTAATTTTTAGGAAGTTTAAGCCGAAATTTTCCGTTATATCTAACCTCATTTCCGTGCATATTACCGACGTATTTGAACTCGGGCTCGCCGGGCTCGTGTATATCTGGCTGATCGCTGATGATAATGACCCATAAATCGCGGCCTTGTACGCTCTTGCCGATCGAGTACAATTTGGTAAGATTTCTGCAACACACAAACATGATTTTACAAAAAATATACTATATTTTTATAAATAATATCTAATTTAATTACTAATTTTAGTTTTTGCTTCCCTTTTCCTTTACAAAAAATGCATTCCTCAATAAATATGACTGTTTGCTATTATGAAATAGTCAATAAAATTATCAGTTCACCAGGATATTCATTCAGGAAGCCCACTATTGGACTTGAATTAGAACTGTCTGTAAAAATTTCCAGCAACGAGAAAACCAAGTACAAGTCTTCTTAAGGTATCTATTAACCCAACCGAACAACCACCAACCTTCGACAAACAACTTATCATAATTTTGTGTCAATTGTTAGTGTCAGACTTACAAAAATAACAACTTATCGAAACTTCAGTTAATGAAAAAGTACAAAAAAATATAAAAAACAACAAAAAAACACAATAACTTTGTTTTTGCCCTAAACAACTCAAAAACGTACTTGTACTTATCGGCATATCGTTCCATCATTTCAGTCATGGCCGAGTGATTATGATGTTGTTTTAGTTCTTCATCGGGCTCGTCGAACTCACCGACATCGTGCTGAAAAAAACGGAAACTGGTACAGCCAACAACAATAACAACAACAACAACAATAACAACAACAACAACAGCAACAACAACAACAACAACAACAACAACAGCAACAACAAACATTCGAATCAATCATAATCTAACGCAGCCATTCTCTGATTTACCTAACAAACATCACGATATGTCATATGTTTTATGAGAACGGTTATATTTCACGAAATATTTCGCATGACGAATTTATTCGCAAATCGTAAAGGTATTTTCACAGAATCTTCCAGCATCGGAAGGTCGTGGGTTCGAATCCGACCAGGAACTTGAAATTTTTCCCTTTCCTGGTTTGACTAGAAATCGTCATCAATCCACTGGCGGACGAGCTGAACCTCCGAAGGAAGGGGAATTTTGTCAGAGGTGGAATTGGAGATTTCAGGTCATTTTACCTATACCTTAGGGAACAAACTCTACTATTTGAAACAGCCAAAGAGGGGGGAAATCCACTTTTTCATCCCCTTCTCGTCCGGTAGTGCATCAATCCACCCACATACCTTCAGGTCATAGGTTTAAGACGGGAACCACGGAAGCTGCGTCTTCGGATCAGTGAAACTGCCACCAAAGAACTTGACCAGATTATATTTTTTCAGCTTTTCAACACAAATGTATTTGAACTCGCAATGCTACCAAACCTGCCGAATTTCCAGTCCCGTTATGTAAAATTAACTTCAAAAAGTCCTCCAGCATCCACTCACATACCTTCAGGTCATCCCAAGACGGGAACAACGGATGCTGCGTCTTCGGATCAGTGAAACTGCCGCCGAAGTACTTGACCAGATTCGTGTGCTTGGCTTCTTCCTCCTGATGTTCATCCGTGACCATTACACCACCTTCGTCCAGTATTTTCTTCATTTGGAACATCGACACGCGACTGGCTGAATGGTGAAAAATTTAAAATTAATTTTGAGATTTTTCATCCGTTTTTTCCTGATCAGGGTTATTATTGCTTAGTTACATTAGGTTAACAACACACAGATCAGTCATTCATTGATTAATTTCACAAATCAGTCACTCTAAGTGAATAAATACACAAATCAGTCATAGACTACATCTATCAGTGACTAACTGCTAGCTACAAAGATCCGTCATTCACTGATTAACTACACAAATCAGTTACTTCAACTGGTTAACTACACAAATCAGTTACTTCAACTGGTTAACTACACAAATCAATTACTTTGACTGGTTTTAACTACACAAATCAGTCGATCTAATGTCCCTTAGAATACTCAACGTTTGTCACTTTATCAATCAATAATGTTATAATTATTAACTAACCGTTGGCAATGCCAATTACGGCTATTAGCAGCCGTAAACACCGCCATAACCGTGAATTATCCATATTTATAAAATCCAATCCAACGTTAAACTGCACCATTATTATCACTTGAAAACGTATAAAACATCAATTGGATTCGGAGGTTGTCGTACCCATATTGGTAGGTAGGTACATTTACATTATGCCATGTAGAGATTACGGTAGTATAGTATTATGTCTGGAACAAATGAATATAATTCCAAACCGGATGGCTGTTACAGAATTGTGATCATTTGGGACACTGGTGGACGAGCTAAACCTCTAAAAGGAGGGGAATTTCACTAAAGAGGGGGATATCGCCAGTTTTCAGGCCATTCTTTATACACCTTAGGGAACAAATTCTACTTTTCGAAAACGCAAAAGAGGGGAAATTCTAATTTTTTCACCCAGTCTCGTCCGCTAGTGATTTAGGATTCGTTTACAGTCTTCCCTAAAAATTCGCTGGAAAACTCTTCTTTGAAAAAAAATTTCCTGGAAAGTCCAGGGAAAACTATAAACGTGCCCTTAGCTGATTATCATGAAATAATACGTCTTGAATAAAATAACGACTTGGAATTCAATTCCATGATATGCCCATGGCCATCACCTTTCGGGATTAGGGTACCCGGTGAGGTCTCAATTCGAACAAAAAACCCAACAAAAATTTACATTTCGATTGGAAGCAACGTTGACAGAAGCAGATGAAATTTCATTCAGGAAAAAAATTATATTCTGAAAAAAAATATCTTCGTAAGTCATAAAACTTGGTGTAATTGAGTTGCTTCTGGCGAAGCGAAAATTCATGTACATATCCTCAATACCATCATTGATAAGACAGTAAACAGGAGAATTTCGGCCTTCTTCCAGATTTTTTGAATCAGCAACAAAATATTTCAAAAACAGGGGAAATAAGCCAGCAATGCAAAGCTATAGCCTGGCTGACTAACCATCAACCATAAATCTTTATTTTCTTGCAAACATCAATAATAGACTTTATTTCACACAATAGACTTTATTTCATTATCCAATATAATTTCACAAACTTTCTCATAATAGTATACCTGTAATAATAAACGTTATAAAATAATATAACTTTCTGGGTGGGGCGGTTGTATAATATAGCAAATTGTCACGACGCTCTCACTCTCTCTCGAAAAAAAAACTATCAACAATTTCACAAGATATGAAAAGCGAAAAAAGGTTAAATCAACACAAAATAGCTATAAAAACAGAAACAGAGTTGATAAATGAAATCAGCAGCAGTCAACACGAGCATATGAAAGAAAAAACAATTTTAATTTGTACAAACTAGGTGTGGGAAATATACAACATATTGAAATCGTAATCTATAATTATAGAATGTTTACTTGTGTAATTCGTAAACATTTTGAAAAAATATTTCACTATTACAGCCATCAAAACTACAAATTATAGACAAAACAGGCGTTCTTCTGAAGAACTAAACAATTCACAGCAGATTGAGAGAAAACTGAACAATATGGGCATAAAATGGCGTAGTGGAGTATTTATAATGTGTAGGAACAGCCTGGTGGCTCAGCGAATCCTGGTTAAAATCACACAAGCCATTCAGAATCAAGTAAATAATTCTTAATTCATCGGACCAGATGACTGAAGTAAAATCGTAAAACTGTTTACCTCTGCCTTCCTTTAAATTCCTTAAATAAATTTTTTACCACCTTCAATCAATATAAAAAATACTTCAAAACCCTCCAACCAGCTGAACCGAATCCAAACTGCCAACGCTGAATCAATCATGTTATTCGATAAAACTCGATATATAAAAAATCTAATAATTGAGAAAATGAAATATTGGTGATAATTCCAGACTTTACATTACAGGCGTAGCGTTATACAAATACAACATACAGTCGAATCCGTACCACATAAATCAAAGGACGGACGTTAGTCCGTTCTCTTAATATGTTGCTAAAAATGTTTCAACATGAATACATTAAATCAGAAAAGATCTTGGCTGGAGTAACACATGGAATAGAATAAAATTCGGATGACAACCGAAACCGACGACTTACACGTAGCGCAATTCGGGGGTTAAGGGGGGAAGGGGGGCGATGTATCACTAGCGGACGAGAAGGGGGGGGAGTGAGAATCCCCCCTCTTTGGCAGTTTCAAAAAATAGTGTTTGTTCTTCAAGTTGTAGATAAAATGGCCTGATTTCTAAAAATTCCCCCCTCTTCGGAAACATTCCCTCTCCTTTTGGAGGTTTTGCTCGTCCGCCAGTGCGGCGACAGATACGAATCAACGAAGAACACTACCGTTGGGAAGAGAAGAACTAATGGCGGACGAGCCAATCTTCTAAAAGGGATTTGTCCCCAAAAGAGGGGAATTGCCAATTTTGAAGCTTTTTCACGCACACCTTAGGAAACAAATTGCACTTACTCATTCCGATTTCCACGTTTCCACGCCAACTCGTCCGCTAGTGGGGAAGCACAGCAGCGGATAAATATAGGGATCAAGCAAATATGCATTTTCAGGGGTGTGTAATCGAGTTAGTTAATCTCATTCACAAAAAACTCTTCACTTGAAGGCGAGATTGAGATTTAAAAAAAACAGGTTTGATTAACGAGTACACTTACTTTGCAAAAATCTAGATGAAACATCGATAGGGCAGAAACACCGCTAGTTTTTTCTTTTACTCTCTTCTTAAGTTAGATAGTCTATTATTCCCCCATTATGTGTGTCTATTTATAAAAACTACTTATTTTTAATTTAAGGTTCAACTTCTACCAATCCGCCCGTGTACTTCTAATCCATAAATATCAATCTTGGAAGAAAATCTAAACTTGAACCACGCGGGACGTGTGAAAATTTTCCTTCCCTTCCACTAAAACAACATTTCTCATATGTTGCGCGCAACATTTCCATGCAAAATACTGCTACTCACCTATTGGTCAGTGCATTAAATTTGCTGATTTTTCTCTCAAGTGTAAACTGTCGCACCGCAGGGCCACGTTACATGCGGGAATTTCACAATTTACTCCAAATTCTCCATTTTTCTTCCACATTGACTTTTTGATTCATGAATTACTGTGCGCAAGATAAACTCTAGACAGAGATTAACCATGAGAGACACGAACACATTTGGTTAAAAAGTGAACACTATATTTCATGCATTTCTCGACACTGGCAAAGCCTCCAAAGGGAGGGGAATTTCTTCAAAGAGGGGGCGGGGGAATTGGCAGTTTTCAGACCATTTTACCTACACCTTAAGGAACAAATTAAACTTTCTTAAAACTCAAAAGAGTGGGGAATTCCACGTTTCCCTTCCCTTCTCGTCCGCTAGTGATTCATCGACAAAAAAAGGTTCTTTACAAACACACTTTCGATTCTAGCAACTAGTTCCACGCAAAACGCGCTAAATTTCGAAATTCTAGTATAAATACTTCTAATTTTTTTATAAAAAGCCCGCCGAAAAACCCAGCACCAAGTTGGACCAAAAGAATGGAATAGAGAAATCAAACTACGCGCGCAAACTCTCCCCGTAAAAGTAACACAATTTATAAAAATATTAATAAGAAAGAAGAACTCAGACATGTTATCCGACACAGAAACACACCCATTAATGTTTGCAAAATTATATACAACAATTGGGACAACCCAGGCGCAATTACATATCCGATGGTAATTGGTAACATAGGAGCAAAATATCATAATTAGACAGCCTTTATGTCGTCTCTAGAATTTCAGTGAATTTTTATGATAAGATAACTTTGGATTTGTTGAACCATTTGAATTTTTTCAAGTTTTACTGAAAAAAGCAAAAAATTCTGAAGACGATTAAGACAACAACAACAAACAAGAAAATTCGAAAACAAGAAAATCGGGGGAACCCAGTAAGTTTCGACGCGAGAAGGCAATCTGGCATGTGTTAACCCTTGAAGTTGACCAAACAAACTACTTTTGATTCAAAACCAGACATCGCTCACCGTTTTTTTAAAATAGAAAATAGAAAAAACTAAAAAGAATATTTAAATACTAGCTTTTCATCAAACCCAAATTATCCTACAATGCAAGTTAGTGAACGGTGCGTAGCTAAAAATACCCCGTAAAAAGCGTTCATCCAAGCAAGGACACGGCATCGAATTCTATGCTGATGCTGAAGAAATAGAACTAATGGATGGCAAAATAACGGTAATTAGTAGAATTATATATGGCAACAGGACACAGTTTCGAAAAATGTACAGAAGAGAGACGAGATATTTTGTCCAGAGAAACCTTTTCAGCAAATTTCAAAACTAATGAACAATTCTCGACCCTCTTCTCTTCGAATACAAAGCTCTTTTTGAATTAAATAATGATGAGTATTGAATTGAATTCACCGATCGATACTGAAAAAAGTCACGCTCAGTAAGAACCCTAGTTTGTTGTTATTTCATGTCTTTAACATGAAGTAAAATGAATGTAGTGCTGCATGTAGTAAAATGAAGACTTAAAAATAACAACCCACATGGATTATTAGCCAAATAACGATTTTTGAGGCGTGGAAAATAAACAGATCAACGAAATCCTAATTTGACTCTCAGGTGTGCAACGGAGGGGTCAAGAACTAAGGGACATGAAATAACTCACCAAATAAAACATTAGATTTGCGTTACCAGAAAAAAACTGATTAAAAACGTGGGGTCAAAATATAGAAATGTATATGAAACTTTTAAAAGTTCCAAACAAAATGACCATTTAAAATTACAAACTGCGAACATAATGTAGTACATGTACACGAAATCTGTGACCGCCTGATAGTGATAAAAGCAAATGTAAGCGTGATCATAAGTGGTAATAATAAATTGTTTTACAATATAATAGGCAATAATATATGTCCAGTATAATAGAACAATGAAATGTCTTAATGTGAAGCCAATATGTTATCTCGTGCATGATACCATCTGCGTATAGATTAACTGACATCGGGCAAAGCTGAATGAATCAACTTATAATTAAAATGTAATAAACCTAAAAAATTACGGAAAATAATCGTGTAATCGATCGGACAAGCAGAAAATCTTATTTACAAAACTCGAACAAGATCATGAAATTAATTAATTCAATGTCGTTTCAGCATGTGACAATGTGACAGTGTCACTGAGAACTGATGTGACAATGTGACAGTGTCACTGGGAACTGATGTGACAATGTGACAGTGTCACTGAGAACTGATGTGACAATGTGACAGTGTCACTGAGAACTGATGTGACAATGTGACAGTGTCACTGAGAACTGATGTGACAATGTGACAGTGTCACTGAGAACTGATGTGACAATGTGACAGTGTCACTGAGAACTGATGTGACAATGTGACAGTGTCACTGAGAACTGATGTGACAATGTGACAGTGTCACTGGGAACTGATGTGACAATGTGACAGTGTCACTGAGAACTGATGTGACAATGTGACAGTGTCACTGAGAACTTATGTGACAATGTGACAGTGTCACTGGGAACTGATGTGACAATGTGACAGTGTCACTGAGAACTGATGTGACAATGTGACAGTGTCACTGAGAACTGATGTGACAATGTGACAGTGTCACTGAGAACTGATGTGACAATGTGACAGTGTCACTGAGAACTGATGTGACAATGTGACAGTGTCACTGAGAACTGATGTGACAATGTGACAGTGTCACTGAGAACTGATGTGACAATGTGACAGTGTCACTGAGAACTGATGTGACAATGTGACAGTGTCACTGAGAACTGATGTGACATACCATACATGAAACATCATGTCACACCCAGATGGTTGACATGTCACAATGTGACACAGAGAATTGATGTGACATGACGAAAAGTCATGTTGAATGACATGACATGTTTAGCATGTGACATTACTACCCAGCCACAAAATATGTGACAATGTGAACCAGGTTGCCGAGAACTCATGTGACATCAAAAAAACTCTTGTGACATATCATGTCACAGTCGCATTGACATGACATCTACATCACCTCGGTCGTCATGTGATCGTGATCGTGGTCGTGGGACGAATGGTCGAAATCAAACGACTCCGTCGTCGACAGTTGCAGTTTATGTAGACACTCGTGCAGCGCTTCCGACTCACTGTCGTGTGGATCGGCACTACAATGTGATGTGAGTGAGTGAGTGAGTGAGTGAGTGAGTGAGCGAATGAGTGAGTGAGACAGTGAGTAAGGGAAAGAGGGGTATGAGAATGATGAGTGAGTGAATAAGTGAGTAAGCGAGTGAGTGAGCGAGTGAGTGAGTGGGGGAGTAGTGAGTGAATGATTTAGTGAGTGAGTCAGTGAGTGAGTGAGGGAGTGAGTGAGTGAACGATTTAGTAAGTGAGTAAGTAAGTGAGTGAGTGAGTGAGTGAGTGAGTGAGTGAGTGAGCACCAACTGAGCGTGATCGTGATTCTCAAACAGCCTGAGCAGACCGATACACGTGAAACCGACGATAATGGCGATCAGCTTGAGCATGTTCGGGTGCTCGTTGTCACGTTCGTGAGACAAAACCTGAAGAAACGTGAGAAAATGGTAACGTGATTATTGTTATATTTTGCTAAATTGTCACCTTTCCACAGGAAAACAAACCTATTTAACTGAAATAAACCGATTTTCGCTCCCCTTCAAATTTAAAATTTCCATTCAAACCCTATCTATCACTCCGAAACAACAGGCTGATTTTTATGTTTTGTAAATTTGAAGAAGAATGAATTCAAGAAATGATGTATTTTGTACCTGAACAGATAAGCAATTTTCACTGAAATAAAAAATTATAACAACATACCTCAAAGAAAGTCACGTAGAGAAAAGTACCCACGGCGAGACCCTCCATGACCATGATGGTGATGTCTTTGGCGTCTTCATTCAGATTTTCAGCCATCTAAAAACAAACATTTTTTACTTCATTGGAGTTGGCGGTATTTTCTGTTTTATCGATAACCCAGAAACAAAATAACTGGGTAATGTTATATTCCTAGTGAGTGCCCATTCAATTTTGCAAGAATCGTTTTTATGTGGTGTCCTTTCCGTTGATAGGCATGACAGGCCGTATTTCAACAACAACAAAAACCGCAACAACAACAACAACAACAACAATAACAACAACCCACCTGTAAAAACATGCCCAAAAAGCACCGATGGGTGACATTAACGACAGTACGATCACGGCAGCCACCACCCAGCCCAGTTGATAGGCATGGCATGACAGGCCGTATTTCAACAACAACAAAAACCGCAACAACCACAACAATAACAACAACAACAACCCACCTGTACAAACATGCCCAACAGAGCACCGATGGGTGACATCAACGCCAGCACGATCACGGCAGCCACCACCCAGCCCAGTTGATGGGCGTGCGTTCTGGATAACTGCAAACCCACCGAGAAAGCGACGATGACCTTCAAGTCAAGTCCAGTCATTTACTCAGTGTATAAGATACTGACAAGAGGGCACAAAAAATGACTAACAAGTTAGTCGTGGCGTGATGTGCATGATACAATAAAATAAAATAAAATAAGCAAAAATTTATTTAGTGTAATTAAAATTGAAATTTTTAACTAGAAGAAAATGGTAAAAAGAAAGTAATGTATATGAATAAAAAGACCTTGTGGATGATGACGGTGAGGAAGAGCGTGGTGACGTTGGTGATGTCACCCTGTAATACACGAAGGCGGTTACGACAAGTATAAGGTAATTAATACAGGCAACTTGAGTTTTGGATAAATAAATTCATAGTTCGACCTGAGGATGAGTTGGGAACGGAATTTCGTTAATTACTGTTTTTTTTCTTTTCTGAAACCCGAAGTCATTTGTAAAAAGTATTTCATTGAGGACAAACTGAAATTTACTACAGTTCAGCTCAATCGTTTGAAAAAATCTAGAAAAAAGTTGTTTCAATGAAATTTTTTCCCATAGAAACCTACTCTCCTCGCGTCGAAGAGACCGTATTTTTGTGAAGAATCAATTTCTGAATATCAATATGTTCTGATTGTATCAACCTGTACTCCAATAGCAATGCCTTCAATGATCGAGTGGAACGAAAGAGCCAGTACGAACGTTACTGATCGAATGCCGTGACTGTGAGCGTGCGGTCGGCTGGTCATCAGAATCGGTGGGTCCTGCAGTGAAAATTACAATAATGTTTTGTTTTGAACAGATTTAACTAAAATATTATACAACTGAAACCCAACTTTTTTTCGTTATTTTTATTCACTTATGGTAAATAAATCCATTCGATAAACAGCAATAGAATCATACAACACGATCCCCATTCATTTCATCATCTTTGCAAATACAAATGAATACTACAATACTTCCGAGCAATGCAACAAGATTTTGTTTATTTAGAAGCAAAAAGCCCCCGTCAAGTACATGTTACTACCGCAAAAGCCAGAAACCCCCGCATTCAGGGCGTGTCAACATCTTCTTGAATCTTGAGTCACAAACTTTCGTAAAACGCTAATTATAATGTTGACAACTTAAAAAATTTTTGGGTAAAAACTTCCGTTTTGCAACACTTTTTTTCAAACTTTACCACAAAATATTTAACCTCATCCACGCCACCACAGGTTTCCAGTTCGCATCTTTCCGGTTCGGCCAAGTCGCACGTCATCACGCTGAAATGCGAAATTATATTTCAAAGAAATACGGCTTTTCTCGGTAATAAAATATGGCATTTCTAATCGAAAGTTCCCCCAAGCCAATTGGTAGGCTGAATTTGGCGGTCTAGTAAAAACCTGATGACTGCAAAAAAAGAGGGTTAGATTGTGGGTGTTAGCCTAAACCAACTATTCCAATCACACGGGTAATCAGTTAACAGTCATACAATAATAGGGGAGCATATAGCTAAGTCAGGGTTTCTTGTTTTCAAATCTTAGTTTCATGCTGTTCAAATGTTAAGCGAAAAAAAAACAATTTTTTCTTTAAAACTTTAACGAGCTCCAAAGAAACAGATTTGAATTCAAACGAGGCATCAAAACATATGAAACCCTGGCTAAGCTATAGGCAAGGCACGTTCAGTTCAGACAATGGAATCAGCAAGACAAGGTACAAATAATGCAACGAAGACACAACACAACAAACACGGGGCAAAATAATAGCGAAATCAAAATTCACATCGAGGTTAACACAAAAAGCAGAAAAAACCCTTGTACTAACATGCAGTAATACAATACTAACAAGCCGATGCAATTACCGTGCAATGGTGCCTTCATAATCCACTGCAACTTTCGTTTCAACAAAGTTTCGTTTCAACAAGTTTCGTTTCGTTTCAACAAACTTTCGTTTCAACAAAGTTGCAACTTATTTCGGAACACTTTTTGACGTTTCGAAATAATATTCCCTCTTTGAAGTTCCGAAATAATTCAACGTCAAAATGTGTTTCGAAAAAAGTTGCAACTTTGTTGAAACACAAGTTGCAACGGACGGACTATGAAGGCACCCCAAATAACAAGCCACACATGAATTTTCAAAAATCATAACAAAAATCATTACGCATAAAAAAATCCCAAATCCACACGGTTTTTCAAAACGATCTGACTTTATCGCCGAAACCAACGTATCTGCACTCCGCAGGTCAAAGGCGGCCGATGGGTTAATGGGTTGGGTTTGATCTCCGACCTGAGTACTATTCACATTAAGGGTCTGCTCTTTATTCCTTCTTTTCTAAAAGCAACGTCGGGAATGGCCGGAGTTTTCTTTTTCTCTATGGAGATGTAATTCATCAAAACTGCGTACATAGAGAGCTGCGAGAGATTCGTATAGTTCACCAAGGAGTATTGCTCAAACACCTTTAGTATTATGAATCGGATCGGCAGCTTTCTAATTGTCTTTCAGGGATGAAGATCTTCTAATACAAGGCGCGATACAATCGTCAATCTCTGTCTTTATTTCTCCTTGCAAGCCCAGAGAAAAGCCGACATTTATTACGGCAAAGCTCACACACAGAAAGGGATTATCCAGAAGATTACAGCGACTAGCGAGCAACGGTTCAGAATAGATTTTCCGCGTATTGATTATCATATATGACAATGACAACATCGCGTCACTGGTTTCATCAGCAGCAGGCTATGTGGATGCGACCAGTGGTTTGTTTCAAGTAATTCTTATTCTTATATTTCCCTAACTCTCTCGCAAGCCCGGAATACGAGGGTGATGAGTTTCAGCAAAGCACTCAGCAGTGGCGTACAAATATCAGGCGAGATTATCCCTTCTCCCTCTGAATGACCAACGTTTCTTCACTGGCTCCATCGCTGGCGGGATTGGCCGACTCGACGAGTGGCTGCAGTACCTCGAACTGCGATCGACGTCGGGAACATCGTTTATCGTTGCACAGATACTGCGTCCGGCCGATGTGGTTGAAGCGATCCGTCGATCCGCCGGCTTGTATCATTAACGACCTATTATAGCATTCTCAGTTCGCACTAGCGGACGAGAAGGGGAGGGAAAAGTGGAGTTCCCCCCACTTTGGTGGTTTCAAAAAGTAGAGTTGTTGGAAATATTCCCCTCCCTTTGGTGGTTTGGCTCGTCCCTTTTTGAAAACGTTTTCCCCAACCCATGTATCTCATACCCAAGGGCCCAGAAGATGGCAAACTACCGATCTGACCATAGTTTTCGTTTCCGACTCTCCCTGCGTCAAGTCTACGCCAAAAATTATACAAACCCGCGGGCCGCGGCTATACTTCATGGAAAAAAATCTATGTAAATCTTTCCCATCCGGGACAACTTTCGCCATAGTTTTTATTTCATGACAACATTTTCCCGTTTCCTCTTGGTTTCATTGAAATTAATGTTCAAATCGGTTCATTTCATGAAAAAATTTCGGCTGCATCCGAGAATTAGGATCCGTTTCCTCATGTAGGGTGATCACCCTATTTGACGTCAAGTAAGGTGATCACCTCATATGAAAGCACCTTATATGCATGATTTTTTTATCACCGCTCATGAGTGTGAATAAGTGAGCACCGCGCATGAAAAGCACCATGAATGAAGTCACCGTATATGAAGTGGTTTTAGATTACCACTCATGCGTGTGAATCACCGCATATGAGGCTAAATGGGTTTTCATATGAGGTGATCACCCTACAGGAAAATATTTTTTTTTTCATATAAGGTGATCACCCTACATGGAAAATTTTTTTTTCCATATGAGGTGATCACCTTAAATGGAAAAAATGTTTTTTCCATGTAGGGTGATTTACTGATCTTGTATAACCTTATATGAAACTTAAAATTCATATGAGGTGATCACCGTATATGATGAAGTTTCAAACAAGGTGATCACCGCATATGAAGGATATACCGCACCGCTCATGAGTGGTGTTTTTTTATAAATAACCGTTGATGAAATTGCTTGATAACCGCTCATGGACGGTAATAAGTTTATTTCACATGTAGGGTGATCACCTCATATGGAAAAATACTTTTTCCATGTAGGGTGATCACCTTATATGGAAAAATGCTTTTTCCATGTAGGGTGATCACCTCATATGGAAAATTCAATTTTCCATGTATGGTGATCAGATTACCTCATATGGAAAAATGCTTTTTCCATGTAGGGTGATCACCTTATATGGAAAAATGCTTTTTTCATGTAGGGTGATCAGATCACCTCATATGGAAAAATGCTTTTTCCATGTAGGGTGATCACCTCATATGGAAAAATGTTTTTTCCATGTAGGGTGATCACCTCATATGGAAAAATGCTTTTTCCATGTAGGGTAATTACCTTATATGGGAAAATTGTTATTGTTTTCGTAAAGTACTGACCGCAAACAAGTTCTTTTGAAAAATTGCTTTTTGTAAAGTTTTACTATTCCCTTCGAAGTAATACTGTTCGTTAACCCCCGATAACCTATCGTTAGGCTGGCTTGTCCGAGCAGAGCGAGGACAAGCCCGTTAGCACCGCGCGGAGCGCGGAGGTGGGATCTGTTTGCAAAATATTGTCATCATCCCAATGAAGACGCACGCTAAGAATGTTGTGAATACTTTTCAAACGGACCCCACCTCCGCGCTACGCGCGGTGTTAACGGGCTTGTCCTCGCTCTGCTCGGACAAGCCAGCCTTACGATAGGTTATCGGGGGTTCACGAACAGTATTACTTTAAAGGGAATAGTAAAACTTTATAAAAAACAATTTTTCCATATGAGGTGATCACCCTACATGGAAAAAGCATTTTTCCATATAAGGTGATTTCTACAAACACATATCATATGAGGTGATCACCCTACATGGAAAAAGCATTTTTCCATATAAGGTGATTTCTACAAACACATATCATATGAGGTGATCACCCTACATGGAAAAAGCATTTTTCCATATAAGGTGATTTCTACAAACACATATCATATGAGGTGATCACCCTACATGGAAAAAGCATTTTTCCATATGAGGTGATCACCCTACATGGAAAAAGCATTTTTCCATATGAGGTGATCACCCTACATGAAAAAAGCATTTTTCCATATAAGGTGTTTAGCAGAAGTGCATCACCATAAATGCAACTATCGGAAATTCACGATCATGAACGGTGATTACCTCAAATGAAAACACCCTACATGTAGACATTCCATATACGGTGATAATGACCCTAAATGATGGGAAAATCACCGCATATGCGTGACTACATACAAGGTGATCACCTTGAATGAATCTCATATCCGGTGATAATTATAACCTTACATGAAAAACACCTTGAATGAAATCACCCTTCTTGAGAAAAAAATTTCTCAGCACCTTATATGATATATCACCGCTCATGCAAGGTGCTTTTTATAACCCCATATGAGGCCATATAAGGTGTTTCATGTAAGGTGCTCAGCACCCTATATGAGGAAACGGATCCTAATTCTCGGATGCAGCCAAAATTTCCCGTTTCATTCCCCAGTGGTCTTCAGATTGAGATTCGGATTCAACTTGCCAGTTTCCACCCCGTCCCCGACCAGCCACACGAACCTCGACTGCGACTGAGCCTTGACGAGCAGGGTATCCCATAATCGATTGATCTGTTCCGCGTAATTGGTACGGTTCGAGGACACGGATCCGGATCGAATCGCGTTTAGTCGGGGCAGGGAACGTGTATGGTCGGCACAGGCCTGAAAGGCACCGGGTGGGGCCACGAGCGCCATCATTCGAGAATCTGCTATTGAAGGCTTCGGACCAGATGGTCCGGCCTGGGTCGGTTCATCGATGTCATCAACGAAATCCAGGTCGAGATCAATGGCGGATTCGAGGTCGTCCGTGGGGTTGTTTTTGTTGGTATGGACACCGATTCTGTGCTCCTCCTGATCAAACGCCGCATCACTGGAGGGACTGGAAATTTCAGAAATAATAGAGAAAAACTCACACATTTGACAAAAAGCAATCAATCAACGAAAATATTGAGAAAAATGTGACCAAAGCGTTAAATTAGACTTCACATCACAACACGCGCACGTGGCCACACCACAACAGTTGGAAGAAAACCAGGGAAAGTAATATTTAAAAAAAAATGAATCATAGACGAAGCATTAGTTGTCCAATGCTTCCTTGAAACCTTCCAAAATAAGATACAGCAAAAAAGATAGCTACGTAATGATAGGTCAATCAGAAAAATACGAGCGAATAAAAACGGTTCATGCGACGGTATCATGCCAACTTAGGTTAAAAAATAAAACTGAGCTAAGGAATGTATTAAATCATTCAGGCAGGCTTCACCTACAGTCATGCTGAGGTTCAAATCGGATTTTTTCTTAATTATACCAACTTTTCTCTCAATATTCAAAACCATCTAACTTAACTTCAATTCGATGAGAAATCGATTCACTAACTCACTTTCTCCTTTATTAACTCAGTCACAAGTAGTTGAATATAAATACTCGCTCAGTCTTTCCTTCAGTTACTCATCCTCTTACTCACCCACTCACTCACTCACTCACTCACTCACTCACTCACTCACTCACTCACTCACTCACTCACTCACTCACTCACTCACTCACTCACTCACTCACTCACTCACTCACTGCACTCACACCCAAACTCAACCTGTTGGCACAGCACTGCTCACTGCGTTGGCACTGATTATTATTGTTGTTAAAGTTGCCAGTAGACGCGTTACCGCCCACATTTATCACCGTGACATGAAGATCGGAAGATTCCGTACCGGGCGTCGTGATATCCGAGTCATTCAAATTTGAATTTGGCGCCAAAAGTTGGCGATTTAATTCGCCGTTACCCGGCGGTCCAACGCCACCGTCCGCCGACGGTCGCCGATCGGCGCCCGTTCGGTTTTTGGCGCTGCCGAATCGAGTGAAGGCGGCACCGTTGGTTGGCGGGGAAGTGGTGTCCAGTTCTGTTAGACCTGCGATATAAATATTTTTTATTATACTGAGAATTAATTAACTTTCGTTGATTAATAAATTAAATGAAAAAAAATTTCAACAACGCATCCCATCCCAGGCTTCAGACATTAGGTTTCCATCGAAAAATTTCACAATCCTTACTTACGATAACGAAAGTTACTGGAGTGAAAAGTGAAACATCATAGTGATGTACGTTAGATTAGTCAGTCAAACGAGTGAAACCACGAATATCGAACAATAATTGCTTGACAATTAATGAAAATACATGTTTAACAACGGCAGGGTTAATTGAATAAAAAATGGATCAATTCTTTCATTTTAAATTTTCTTTCGAGGAAAGGAAATTTTTCCCAAAACGCACACTCTTGTGAGAACTTTTTTTGTATGTTAAACTCTGGTTGTTTACCACAATAACAAATGTAAAACAGTTCCAGCAGCCAAGCAGGACGCAGCTCATTTGTGCTTGAAAAAATTTCCATGATTTCACAATAAAAAAATAAGATGCCCCTTCTTCATATTTTTTATTTACCAAACCCTGAACAACAGAATAAGTTCCCTAGACCCTAACCAGTCGGTTCCTCACCCAGACCGCCATTTAACGGCTGCTTCTCCGGCAACGGCATCTCGCCCTCATGCAGACTATTGTGGTTTACGTGACCGTTCATGTGCTTGGCGCTGTCGTGATGATGCAGATGGACGTGCGGTCTGCAATCCAATATAATAATATGAATAAATATAAAAAACCTAAGCGGGACTCAGAAAAAAACTAGCTTGAGGATGGAAAATTTGACAATTTTTTTTTACATCCGCACTATTTCTCAGCACAACACGCGAACGGTATGTAAGAAATGGTACACTCCATCTTAACATAAAAAAGTTGATTCACTGCACGCGCACGCAACATTAAAAGCAAAGACTTTATGTAAATCTACTTCACTGACCACTGAAACTACTTCTATTTGCATATTCTAATGAATTTATTCATTCAATTCATTTCAAACGATCAAAATCAGCACAACACTAGAACTCGACTAATCACGCTACAACAATTAAAGCATATAAATTTTTTTAATTACATCACATCACAACACACACAATTTTACAAACTACAAAAACGTACCGCATTTTCATTAGCTTATGAAACAAGCTTGGCGACGTGTCTACTCTGTAAACATTTCATACTTTTATTATATAAACACCACAAAAAAATATATACGAATTTTTCTGTTATTGTTGTTGGTTGCAATTAGGTTTCAATCCGAAAGGTCCGAAATTTTATAGTTATAAAATATGTTGTGAATACGCAGGTTTCTAGGCATGAAAAATAAGGTCCCGGAAATGGCGAGCTTTAGAAATGCGGCAAACTTTTTTTTACACAACAGATTTTTTACTCGTCGAACCCGGCGTAAGAAAGCGTTGGTTTGGTCACCCAATAATTTACCTTTCATTGCTGTCGTGCGCATGTCCGGGATGATGTCCAAAGTTCGGGAACATCAGCAGCACCATCTCCTCAACGAAGAAGATGAGGAAGAAACCGCAGCAAGATATGAGCTCCGCCAGGGGATAGTCGAAGTCCCAGTGAAGCTCCTGTTTGATGCTAGCCAAGTGTTGCCTGCAACATTGATAAGTATAAAACTACGTATCATATCATAAATCATAGTAGATTGTAGTAAATATGTGAACTAGTCATACATCAACATGATCAACACGCTCCATTTGGTTTTATTTTCTTTTTTTACTTAGACTTCTTCGTTAACTGAAGCCATCAAGGCACACTAATACCATATCATGGTGTTTTCGTAGTGGCCGGAGAGTTGAACAAACTGACGGGCAATGGCAGAAACCAGAGCAACGCGTCAGGATCTGTGTCTCAAGTCAGGTTTCGAACTTAGGATCACCGGTTTTTGAGGCCGGCGACCTACGCACTAGACTATACAAGCGACAAGGACTAAACAGGAGACAAAGACTAGACAGGCAGAGGCAACAAATTACGACTGATTTGTATGTCACATCATCATTTTAATTTTACTGTATGCCTTTTGGACACGAAATTTATTCAGTTATCATGCCACAATAGCAAAGTTGGATAGCAAAGCAAAAATATAATGAGATGATGTCAGATGACGATGAGGATAATCAGTAATCACCATCACCAACAACGTTCTGGACCATCGGCTTGAGAGGCCGGCACCTTTAACCTCTAGACAAGGGAAGTGAATTAAACGTATATTATTCAACTTCGATTCATCGTCTGCCCATAAGACAAGAGGAGAAAAATCCACTACGATGTGGTAAACGACCAACGTGACTTCAGGCAGCAGGTGCAGGAAGCAGCTAGCCAGAAACACCCCACCAGAGAAGCAGGTCATCAACGACAAACACAGCGACGGCCATCGGGCGTTCTCCAGGTGAGCGGCGCGATGTCGTAGCAGGCGTAGGATCTGGTTAAGTAATAAAATAATAAGTCAAGTTAAATCTTTCAAATTATCCGAGTTATACGATGTTAAGCACAAAAAAATATTGTATTATCATTAGTAACTTAATAACTCGATGGTGGACTCGTTTGCTTACAACGGAATTAACTACTAAAACCAACTGAACTATAACAACAACAGCTATACCAACAACCACAGCAACAACAATATTATCAACAACAACAACAACAACAACAACAAACAACAACACCATAACGATACCGCCGTTCAATACTCATTCAATACGAGAAAAACTTCAACCTTTATCGGCGCCAGTCCGAATATGCAAGTCAGCGCGAACATGATCAAAATGAAGATGATCTTCCATAGATTGACGTCCATGATGAAAGTCGGACGCTTAGATTATTAGATAGAATTATTAGATTTATCGTGGAAATCAGAATTTGCGTTGGCAAGGGACGTTGGTTTGCTAGACCAAAGTCACCGAATACAATCCTGAAGAAATAAATTAAAGAAGAACATAATCCTAAAAAAGTAAAGACAAAAATAAAAGACAGATGATAGAGCAGACAGACGGAAATAAAAAAGAAAAAATAGATCGGATTATAAGTCTGTCGAATCGAAAGTGACCAAAAAAAACGAGGGTGATGAAACGTGACAAAAGTTGTGTGCTGGGCTCCTCTTATCTATAATACGTAAACAATCATAAACTAGCCAAATAGAGTACGGTTTACTATACTTCTTTTCTTTAATTTTTATAATAAACCGGTAATCGCGACCCGTCGACCGGTCGACCCGTCGACCGAGATCGGTCGACCAGCCATTTGGAGGTTTTTAGGCTGCCTACATAGCTGGATAGGTTTAGAAGGCTAGGCATGAGCATCAAAATAAGGTTTCTGTGTAGGCTTAGGCTTAAGCTTAGGTTTTTGCGATAGGCTCGAGCGCTACGCGCCCGAGCCCATACAAAAACCTAAGCCTAAGCCTAAGCCTACACAGAAACCTAATTTTGATGCTCACACCTGCCAAACTGTTAGTATAGTGCTCCAGAATAACTTTTGTAAACTTAAGTCGGTGCTAGGAACTAAGCCGAAGCCGTACAAACAATATCAAAATTCTGGGTCGACGGGTCGACGGGTCGACGGGTCGACGGGTCGACGGGTCGCGATAGCCGTAATAAACTAATAATTTTTATTTATTATATTTTATTTTTTCAAAAAAAAAGCAAAGTAAATTTTTTAATTAGGAATAAACAGAAAACTACCGTAAGCTTCAGATTTCAGATTTCATTTGTTTGTCTCGCATATAATCGGTCTTACAAAAATTACGAATTACAAATTACCTGAATTGAAGAGGTAAAAAACATGAAAAATAATTTTAAAGAATTACTAGAATTGAACATGAAAAGAGAACAACGACGCGATATATACGGAAATTGTCCTAAAGGACATTTCGAAAACCGAAAGGGTTTAAGGAGAGGAATAACAACAGTTTTTCAACGTATAATACGCGTTTGCATCAATTGTAAAACGGATCAAAATTAAAGTAATGATTCAATCGAATAAAGGTAAATGGAATGGAATGTGATAAAACTACAGATCTGTGTTTCAAGCATATCGGCTATCTAAGAAAGTAGGTTTTATATCTTCGACGTATTTATATATGATGTTTGAATCAATCAATTTTCTCCTAAAAACAGCAGAACATGGAACTGTAACTAATTCCTGAGGAAGCTCATTCCAGATATTCAGACATCTATGTATTAAATGGTTTCTCAATGAAGCTCCTGCATGAGTTTTTACAATTTTGAAAGAGTGTCCTCGGGTGTTAGATTTATTAAATGAAATGAAATCAGAGGGATCCAAATCCCTGAACTTTTTGTGAATAAGTTTATGGAGCACCACCAGGTCATTTACAATCAGTCTGACGATAAGTGGCAATAGATTGAATTTACTGCAACGGTTTCTGTACGACAATGTCATTGCATCAGGTAAGTATCGAGTGAAATCTTTTTGAATAGATTCAATTGACTCTTTGTCTCCCCATTTGTATGGTGACCATATGCAAGAACAAAAATCTAAAGTGGATAGGGTGAAGGTTGAGAACATCTGTATATTAAAGTTGGGATTTTTTGAGAAAAAACATCTGCTAATCACTTTAGATCGCTTTCCGGCTGTTTGGCAAAGTTTTTCTACTTGATTAGAGAAGGTTAATTTGGAGTCGACTAAAACGCCTAGGTCACGAAAAACCTCATTTTCTGGAATTTTGTCACCATTAATTTGATAGGTTCCTTTGAATTTTGATTTTCCTATTCTCAAAACTGCTGACTTTGGGGCAGATATTTTTAAGCCATTTTTCGAGATCCAATTTTGAACGGAGGTTAAGTCAGACTGTAATTTTTCTATGTCTGTATTGTTTTTTATCTCTGAGTATAGTTTAATGTCATCAGCATAGAGGAATATTTTAGAATGTTTTACGACATTTGGTAGATCGTTCATAAATAGGATGAAAAGAAGGGGGCCTAACACAGAACCTTGCGGTACACCCATAGTCACTGAAGTTTGTTTGGATCTTGCATTATTTATGCAGACTGATTGGGTTCTATTGTCTAAATAAGATATAACAAAATCAACGAAATGTTCAGCCAGCTTCAAGTTTCTTAATTTTTGTATAAGAATACTATGTGGAACAAGATCAAAGGCTTTTGTGAGGTCTAAGTATATAATATCCGTGCAGTTACCTGCATCTTTGTTGGTAGCCCAGTCATAATGACATCTCAAAAGTTGGCTTTCAACAGATTTTCCAGGTATAAAACCATATTGGGCAGGAGTGATTAAATTGTTGGCTAAGCAACAATTTAAGACAGCCTTTTTGATTATTTTTTCGAATACTTTGGAGATAGTTGCATTTAAAGAAATCGGTCTGTAATTTGATGCTAAAGATTTGTTGTCTTTTTTATGTATTGGAATAATTTTCGCATGCTTCCATGATGTAGGGAAACAGGAAGTATGATATGACACGTTAAAGATTTTGGCCAGTGGAATGCTTATTGCATGGTTCAGTTTTTTCAAGAAGATGTTTGGTATTTTGTCAAAACCAGATGCATTATTATTTTTTAAAGATCTTATGGTTTCACTGACTTGTTGAGGTGTAAAAATGGGATAAAAATCTGGGTTAATTGAAGATGTTTTTGGTTTAGTTTTCTGAATGTTTTTATCATTGTCCTGGCAAACTTTGGTCGGGTTACCTGAATAAATTGAAGAGAAGTGGTTACAGAAATGGTTTGCTTTTTCCTGATCGGACACCAGTTCTTTGCCTTGATCGATTAAGATGGGAATTGAGTCTTTAACTTTCGTCTTTGAATTTACATATTTCCAGAACTTATGTACGTTACCTGAGGACAGAATATGGTTTTCATTTTTGTAGTATGATGACACTTCCAATTTTCTTATTTGTCTAGATATTTCCATCCGCTGGGAATGAATATTCAAACATATGATTGAAAACAGCTAATTGAAAACGAATGATCGTTTCGTCGTCATGAAAAAATCATGTTGATCTGGTTTGAGTGTATGATTATTTGTTAACTCATATTCTGTTGCAGAGACTGACGGACCAGCTAATCCTCCAAAGGGATGGGAAATTCACCAAAGAGGGGTGGATCGCAGTTTTCGGACCATTTCACCTACACCTTAGGGAACAATCTGCACTTTTCAAAATCACCAAAAAGGGGGGAATTCCACTTCCCCCCCCCCCTTCTCGTCCGGTAGTGTGCAGAGTCTTACTTTGCTTTGTTACGAAGAGTAGTGCGAAATCTGAGAGAAATAAAACAAATATATATTGTCGCCAAATGTTTGTTTGTGCTAACCAGAGTTTTTGGTTCATTGGTTCATTTTCTACAGGGGTTAAGTAACGGGAGTCGGGAATATATCAGCTAACGGCACTTCAAACAAGCGGCACCAAACTCGAGATCGAAGCGATCAGTCAGTTATCAGCTAGCTATTTTATACAAGTCGGTTGGTTGAACATAGAGTTGATGACGAGAGGACGAGAAAATCTCTGGAAAATCTCTGAATATTCATATAATATGCATTTTCAAATACGAATTTAATCCAAAATATTTTTTTACAGTTTGTTCAACGGTGTTTTGCCCGGAACCGCAACTGAGTCAAAAAAACGAAAGAAGATTTTTACTAAGTTATCGGTGCAATGGTAATAAATACATAAATACTGAGAATCTCATGCAAACACTGCCCTAAAGTCGCAGTGATGTTTTTATGCAGTTTCATTATTGTCTATCGATGCATATTATTGCCAAGAACACAGTCATAATAATGACCATATGACATGATAGTAAACAGTAAACATCCGATAGAGCCACTGGGTCAAGTAAATCGACTAAAAACGTAAACAATTGTTCCTTAGAGAATAAAACAACACTTTTTGGCTGATTCACCTAAGATGCTTCTCTACAAATTCCGCTAATTGAAACTGTTAAGTAGTCAAATTTCCCTTGTACATCTTTTCTCATCCACTCACTGGCGGACGAGTTAACCATCTAAAGGGAGGGGAATTTCGTCAAAGAGGGGGGAATTGGCAGAAATTAGGTCATTTTACCTACACCTTAGGGAACAAACTCTATATTTTGAAAACCCCAAAGAGGGGGGAATTCCACTTTTCCCACCCCTTCTCGTCCGCTAGTGCATCCACTATATTAGAGTGGATACTGCAGTCACTAGCGGACCAGAAGAAGAGGGAAAGGTGCAATTCCTCATCTTTGGTGTTTTGAAAAAATCTGAATTTGTTCCTTAAGGACTAAGGTATAAGTGAATTCGCGTTTTTAAACTGCCGATTCCCCCTCTTTGACGAAATTCCCCTCCCTTCGGAGGTTTGGCTCGTCCGCCAGTTATTCCAGCTGATCAACACTAGTAGCGGACGAGTAAGTGTAACGCATATTCCCCCACCCACCTCAGTTGTTCTTGAAATCGAGATAGGTTTCTTAATGTGTAGGAAATTTTCCGGAAGCGGAAATTTTCCTCTTATTGGTGAGATTACTTTTCAGTGTCTCACTTTATGATTTAGAGTTTTACTGGATGAAGAACGATGGTCTTATAATTGCGGATACGGATACTATACTACAGTCTACATTAGACGCTGACCACCACTAGCGGACGAGCCAAACCTCTAAGGGAGGGAAATTTCTCCAAACAGGGGAAAATTGTTAGAATTTAGGCCATTTTACCTACACCTCAAAGAGAAAATTCTACTTTTTGGAACCGCCAAAAAGGGAGGAATTCCACTTTTCCCTTCCCTTCATGTACGCTAGTGGCTGACCACGATTTGATGATGTTCACGATATTGTCAAGGTTATTCCCATAAATCTGCCACGAGAATACATCCATCTCTATCTGTTCTTGTTTCTGATTTACCTCTATCACTGGCGGACAAGAAGGGGAGGGAAAAGTGGAATTCCCCCCTCTTTGGCCGCTTAAAAAGTTGGGTTTCTTCCTTGAGGTGAGGTGTAGTTACATGGTATGAAAACCGCGAAAACCCTTGGGAGATTTGCTCGTTCGCCAGTGATCTCTATAAATGGGTGGGAAATATATTTACAGTTCAAGGCTTAGGCTTCACTTGAAACGAAAGTAAAAAATAAGGGCATGCGTTATTATTATGACAGTTTTTCAGTGCAATCCATTGAACCGTAAAAAAACAAAATAAGATATTTTTTAATTTCCAGATTTTTTCCCAGAGCTCAAAACACAATCGTTTCTTAGAAATTAAAATTTTCTCTGATTTGCACAATTTCTAATTTGAATGCTACCGTGAATTTCACCGTACTTTCTTTAGCAGCGATAAAATAAGTTCAAAGCACGTAAAATCGTCAGGTTTAGTAGAAAAATAAGAACACGGCGGAGATACTGTCGACAGAAAAAAAATTCTGTGCTTTTGTGACGGTAAGTTTTATTCCATGAATACAGAAAGTTTCTTCTTCTTCAAACGAGATTATTTCCCAATGGAATGAAATGATCACTGAAATATTGTGATCTAACTCAATTTAGTAGACAATGACACCTAACATAATGAGGGTGGTGATGATTGACGTGCGTTTCAACGTTTGTTGTTCGATGTTTCATAAACCGTCACTTTGGTTGACGTTGACGATACACCACATGTTTCAACAA
>CAXIWR010000546.1:22500-32500 GCA_964036265.1 Daptonema setosum | reverse complement strand
AGTGAGTGAGTGAGTGAGTGAGTGAGTGAGTGAGTGAGTTAGTGAGTGAGTGATTGAGTGAGTGAGTGAGTGAGTGAGTGAGTGAGTTAGTGAGTGTGTGAGTGAGTGAAGAAACATATTCTTTACGTTTGTAGTTGGAGTTTGGCCATGAAGGTCAGCGTGTTGAGGAACGGCGGCTTACCCATTACCCATTTCATCTTAGAAGACGACAATTTCCCCTGCGTTTGACGTTCGCCATGACAATTCACAAGTCACAAAGACAAACACTGGATTTTGCCGGTTTGCAAGTTGCGCAATTGGACAAAATTAAACATATATAAATACACATAATATTTTTTATGATTTTTAACATACTTCTTATTTACAGTAATTCTTAATTAAAGGTCTTGCACTTATGTCGCGTCCATTCAGCCATGGGCAGCTGTACGTCGGTCTAAGTAGAGTCGGCAGTGAAGATCGAGTAAAGGTTTACACCTTTCATTGTATATTTTAAAACATGTGTGTGCATTTTTTACTTTTAAAGCATGTGTGTGCTTTTTTTTAAAATAATTTATAGACATTATAAAAAATATTCAGCTAGACGGAAAATAATTAAATAATGACTAAATACGTATATATATGCAGTTGTATGCTCCGGTGCAAAACTCAAAATTTGCTTTCGGCCATGGCTACGTAAAAAATGTGGTGTACAACGAAGTACTGAAGAACATATAGATAACGGCGTCCCATCATCTGTTGGGATAGATGAGCAAGGGAAAGTTATTTTGTCATAACTTTCTTTACAGTACAATTTTTACTTCATATGTTTCGTGTATTGAAAAAAATTACAACCACCGAATAAACGAAAGTCGTATGATTAAATAAATAACAACAAATTCATATGCAAATAATTAAATAACAGAGTTGCAAAACACATGCTTCAGTAAAAAATTACTCATTCAAAACATAACTAGAGTTACGCTTATCATAAATTACTTCAATTATGTCTGCTACAGTGTACGATCAGGAGAATTTTGGGATGCAGTTTTCATGTGTTGCCTATTCCATGAAAGATGTGCTTACTATAAATATAATTGAAAAAACTTTCAAATAAATACCTCCAACACTATCGTTCCGAAGGGACGGGTTGGTGACTAGTTCACCTAGAAACGTTTTGATGTGGACTATATTTCGAGGAACACGTTTCTTCTTATTTACGATACTGGGTATGTAGTTTAGGGGAAATGCGTGCGTCAGTAAAACCCACGCCTTCTTTACAATAGTACGGGAGCAATAACCGCAATAAACGCATTGTTTGTCAGTATTCATAGATTTCATTATTTATCCACCAAACAGATGAACTTATCAGAGTTCAATACTCCAGACATTTTATAGTAACTCATTATAATCTTGATGAAATTCTTTTTTTCCTATAACTTTTGTGAAGTTGGCAGTTTTTTTCACCCGCCCTAACATGTCGTACAGTACCTAGTGAAAATACATACCATAATCGCATTAAAAACACCCACTGGCGGACGAGGAAAACCTCCAAAGGGAGGGGAATTTCGCCAAAGAGGGGGGGATTTGCAGAAATTAAGTCATTTTACCTACACCTTAGGGAACAAATTCTACTTTTTGAAATCGCCAAAGAGGGGGGAATTCCACTTTTCCCACCTCTTCTCGTCCGCTAGTGAAAACACCGTCAGATTGATTATGATGTGTCTGGCAACAACAATGCTCAATAATTCATTATTGTAGTGCGATATTGCAAGTTGCAAAATGTAGGAGAAAAATCGCAACAATGCGGGTTTCATGATGAGACAAGGAAATTTTTTATAAACGTATGAAAGTGGAACAATATTATTGGCAAACAAATTTATTTTGTAAATCAAATTGAAGCGCAGTTTCCAGAGATGCCAGATTTTGAATAATCGTAGAGCACAATAAATATGATATTTACAACATGCATTAGCGGACGAGAAGAGTTAGGAAAAGTTAAAATTCCTCCTCTTTGGCAGTTTCAAAAAAAATGATTTATGTAACTTAAGTGTAGATAAAACAATTCAACTTCTGCCAATTCCCCTTTCTTTGGAGAGATTCCCTTCTTGTTGGAAGTTTGTTGTCCAACGTTCACTATGAGCGGAAATGAGTAGAGAAAGGTAAAAATATGTTTTTATCAGTGGGTAAGTATGATATTTATGCCAGGAACCAGCCGAACAATCTGTCATATCAACAAGAGCAGTAAACTTTTACATAGTAAATTAACAAAGGTGCTAATGTTATATTTAGTATGTGTTTACATTGTCTTTAACCAAACATTTTGGTGTTTGTCTACTAAAACTGTCCTTAAGCGATGGTTACAGTTTTTAAAATTCGTTGTTAATGGTTCATAGATTTATATTTTGTAACAAAAAAGGTACCATGATCATGAAACGTTCACATGATCACATGATTTATATACAGTATCGAGCCCCAAACACTGAAAATTTGAAACCCTACAATATAATGACACGATTTTTTTACAAAAAAATACAAAAAAGCAAAAAGTAGAGCATTGAACGAAAAAACGAGCCAATAAT
The DNA here is from genome assembly GCA_964036265.1 of Daptonema setosum. NCBI lineage: Eukaryota > Metazoa > Nematoda > Chromadorea > Monhysterida > Xyalidae > Daptonema > Daptonema setosum. The sequence goes on along the minus strand of CAXIWR010000546.1, from coordinate 29,942 downwards.
GTTGAGATTGGCGCATTTTCCAGTAAAATTTATTACCTGTAAAGTCTGATAGTGAGAGGTACTACCATCAACCATCAACGAATTTCTAACAATGTTTTCATTAAGTGCTCACTACTCACAATTGATTAGAGGAGTTATGCTGTTACGCGTAACAATTGTAACGAGGTCTGGAAGGGACTTTGCTCATGGAAACTACAACAACGTAAAATTATTTAAAAAAAACTATAATAAATTATAAGGTAATTTTTTTGATGGGTTAATATCAAAATTAAGAAAAGTGAGAGAGATATTTAGTATTCGGTGTTTGATCCAAATATATGTATTTTTATATGCACTGTTAGTAAATAAATACATATGCCGCCACACTTTTGATTTGTGGTAAAAAAATTGGCGCAGACTCTTCTAACATTTACAATTGATCAGAGAACTACCATTTCAAAAGCTCGGCATTTTTGTAATAAACACTTCTCATCATTCTTTCTCTATTTCAGACTCGAATTACGGTTTCCTCAAACAGTTATGACTGCTTAACAAACACCATCAACCACCCAAGTTCAGCATTATTATACGTTTTTCTCAAGTATAGCTGATGTTGTTGGTGTTATTAGAGAAAGGAAGCCACGTTATCACGAATAAACAAAACGGTCGCCTTTTACTAGCGGACGATAAGGGGTGGAAAAAAAGGTTTTCCCCCTCTTTGACGTTTTCAAAAAGTAGAGTTTGTTCCTCAAGATGTAGGTAAAACAGCCTAATTTCTGCCAATTCACCCCTCTTGAGAGAGATTTCCCTCCTTTTGGAGACTTGGCTCGTCCGCCAATGGTCGCTTTTGTTCCACGATTGTTCAACATTTAACGTCGGTGTATCGTTAAAACTTTTGCCGTTCACCACCTCGCATCAGTTTCGTGTTCGACTTTGGAACATAACTTTGATGGCCTTGATGAAGTTATTTCCTTTGGTAAGAAGGTGAATCGTATGATTTTTTTCGGGCAACAGCGATACTTATGGAAGTGCCGTACACATGCGCACCCGCGCTTCACACTCGTGGTGCGCGTACATATACATATGTATCGTGACTGCGGTGCACAGCGCATTGGAACTATGCACATATCGCTGTTTAGGCGGGAGAAATTCGGAAAGTAAACTATTGTGAGACTCCTGCTGAAGTGCAAAATCGTATGTGCATATTGCATGATCAATAGAATTTGAGCACACGCACGATACTGACGATTTTTGTCTCTCTTTTTTCGGTAATTCTCAAATCTATTCAGAGTGTGATTTTTGTTCACGTGTGTCCATTGATCTATTTTTTTACATAATTGCTTTGTTTGTGCATGCACACAAAACTCAGTTGGGTATTCACGAAAATGGGTGGGTGGATTTCATTCTCAACAGGGTACTTTTGAAGTCTAAAGAAAAATAAATAGGTTGGGAAAATGAAAAGGAAGAGGAACAATATGCGAAAACTTCTGACAAGAAAATGTTGAACTTTGTATTTTTTCAGCCCTTTTTACATTTTTTGAACTCTTTAAGCTCTGGCGGACATAATCCTCCAAAGAGAAGGGGATATTTTCAAAGAGGGGAGAATTGGCAGAAACTATACCGTTTTACCTACACCTTAAGGGATAAAATCTACTTTTTAATTTCACCAAAGATGTGGCAATTCCACTTTTTGGTTCTTCCCCCGTCCGCTAGTGTCTACTCTGGAAGCACCGTTATGATTTGAGAGTTTGAGACTGCGACTGCTGCATAAGCATAATATTCTGGCGTTATCAATCAAGTTAACACTCTTCATAGATTATTATTATTAAATAATGATAGTGGGTAGATGCCAAAAAATATACCGAAAATATTTAAATGAATGTTTATGCCATTATTTAAACAAACAGAAAAACAGTATAATACATGTTAAGGAGAAAAAATCCAAAAACAACAGTCGAACAAACACGAAAATGCTCATTGTGTCGACTTGACTTTGTCTAGTATCTTTTTACTAATGATACACCAGTTGGCAACAAATCGCCCATTACACATATTCTCAAAGGATGTTATCTTCGATTAATAAATAAAGTAATAATTAATGTTCTTTTAAGATGCTAGACGTATTTTTTTGTCCGACTAGCTGAAACAGCCAAACGACACTGAAACAAGAAAGCAACTACAAGAAAGCAATTATACGTACTTATACAAAAAAGTATGTATTCATGCAACACTTTTACATTGTGGGAAAACTATCAACCTTAAATTGTATAAATGTAATGATTGTTCTATTAAAATTAGAGATAACTGTTTTTAATTTCTTGATGAAGCAATTACCCCGAAAGACGCATAGGAACAGCAGGAGTGAAAGAAAAGTAATTTGTAAAAGATTATTTTTACACAGTGTCTCGGCCTATTATAATTAGCTACAAATCTGTGCTACAATATTATACTATTATAGTTTTTACGACTCTTTAATGACAACGCTAAGTTGGAACGGTTGTCTTGCTTCTTTCCAACGTTATATCAGAAAATGTGTTAGACTATTCAGAGAGTCGTGTTATATGTACTAGTTGAATACCCGTTGCCAGCAACGTATGATCGAGTTTTATAGGAACCGAAGCTTCACGGGAAATCATGAGATGCATATACTAAACCCGTTGATTTATTCTTTTTTTCCTGTTTAGACAAAAATTGCATTCTGTGGCATTTACCCGACCCGTAAATTTTTTATATCATCCAATATCGGAAACTACATCAGTTGAAAATTAAGATAGATTCTTCGTACTGTTCAGCAACACAATCCTGTGTTTGAATAGGTACATGACAGTTATGTAATTGAATGGAAGAGGCATTGGAATTGAATACAGTAGTTTTATTTTTTCTACTCATCCCGTGAAACATCTCATAAAATTGAGATAAATATTCAAACAAAAATCGTGATCAATGACTCAACCATCACGTCCCAATATTGCTCATCCATTCCGAAAAACTCCATTCGTCCCGTTAAAATGTCCGAAGATAATTTTTAACTGTGACCAGATCCGAAGATTAAAAGTGAAGATAAACTGAAAGAACACAACCCTATCCAAAGATTAATTGGTTCAAATATGTATTTTTTGCTACCTCAGTATTTTTTGGATTCGTATCGGCGATTGAGCTGAAAATAATGAAAAAAAAACATATTTTTAGAGCCCGTTGTACTTGTGGCAAAGGCAAAAATATTTGATCTGTGATGAAATGGCTTGACACGACTTTTGATTGATGTTTTCAGTTATGTAACAGCTGAGACGGTTTATTATGTACGTTCAGCAGTACAGTAGATTTCCTGAAGTAGCACAAAGTACATTCAGTATAATTAGTTTATTTGAACACCTTACTAAAAAACCCTAATAAAAATTCAATCATCTCGTTTAATTAATTACTGTTTTGAAAAAAAAATTCTACCCACCCGATGGATGAGCTAAACCTCCAAAGGTAGGGGAATTTTAACAAAGAGGGGAATTGGCAGTTTTCAGGTCATTTTACCTACACCTTATCAACAGCAGAAACAAATTCTGCTTCTTGAAAACGTCAAAGAGGGGGAATTCCACTTTTCCAACCCTTCTCGTCCGCTACTGATAAAGATCAATTGAACCAACCCAACGTGATCCAAAGATAATTCTCTCTGATACTGCTACCGAGAAGAATGTCCCTTTATTGCAAAGAAAACAAACGTCATCCATTGAGTTGTTAATTTAATTCATCGAAAATGAAACGTTTTGTATACCCGCTGCCGGCAACTGTGAATCAAGTTCTACAGACAACCATGTACTTCAGTTAAACAGTAAGATAATTTCTCCTTCCATGTACAGCCACACAACCAGTTGTTTGAGTAAATACAGTAGGTACATGTACATACATACGTACGTATGTAGATACATGTCAGTTATGAAGTTGAGTAGAATATGCAAAGTATAAACCGGTTCATTCAAAAACTTACCATAGCTGAATATTTTTAATTTCTCACTCATCTTGTTAAACTAAACGTCTCACTTAGCACACCAGACAGAAAAATATCAAAAAACCTTACCATTAGGGATTCAACGTCACCTTAGGAACACCTCATTAACAGGAAATCATTATTTATCATGGTTTCCCAATTTTAGACAAAAATTGCATTCTGTTGGATTTACCCGACCCGTTGAAATTAAGTTTATCATTAAATATTTGAACCTACTTCATTTGGACAGTGAGGTAGATTATCCTTTTCTATTCAACAGAACCCGTTGTTTGAGTATACAGGGTGGGGCAAAAGTAACTATACACTTGTTGGAGGCCAATTTCTCAAAAAAATGTATTGAGTGTTTATGATGTTATTAGCAATATACACGTTATAATACCTGAAAAACCCGATTCTGATGTCTATTTGACCGTATCTTGAGTTATTTTCAATTTAAAACAGGATTTCAGTCTTTTCATGGGTTTTCCTCTTTTTAACGTCTTTAATTGACCTCATGGTCTAATCAAAATTCTCAATAAAGGATAAGAAGTGTGTAACAATCCATAATCCGATCCGGGTAATGCAGTTCCCGACTCCGCGAATATTTACGGCACCTCAATTTAGTCAGCCAGTCAAACTAAAAAAATATTACGAGTACGACTGTCTGGCGATTATGTCAAACTATAGTCGGTCAGCCGCTATGTTAAGTATCAAGCTATAGGCTAGCGTAGTGAGTGATGCCATCCGGGTAAGCCAGTTCCCTACTCCGCAAATGTTTACGGGATCGTAATTTAGTCAGTCAGTCAATCTGTCAAATAGTCGGTCAGCCGTTATGCAGAAAATATTAAAGAACAACCATCAAAATGAAGAAAATTCTCTCTGATACTACTACCGAGAAGAATTTCCCTTTATTGCGAAGAAAACAAACGTCATCCATTGGATTGTTAATGTAATTAATCGAACATGAAACGTTCTGTATACCCGTTACCGGCAACTGTGAAACAAGTTCTACAGAAACCATCCAGTTAAAGGAAATCAAGGGAAAAAAATCTTAAACGTACCGACCCGACCCGTATAATATAAGTTATTTCATCAAATACTTGAAATTACAGTACTTCAGTTGAACAGTAAGGGATTTTTTCCTTCCATGCCACACAAACGTCTCAATTGAAACAAATGGAAGATAAATATTCGAACAAACATTAGATTGAATGATTCAATCATCAAAAATTATAGCAGCATCGTTATCCAATGTGTGAAAAAATTATGTAAAATATATCCATATTTCTCGCATAAGAAAACTTTAAACGACAACCATAAAAATGAAGAGAATAAAGAATCGAACTTTTCAACTAACCCGGCGCGTTGAACGACTACGCTACTTAACCGTTGCTAAAAAGAGGAATTTCTTACCTTATAAAGCTCATACCGCTGCTGTCAAAATCAGTTCCACAGTTGACAGTAGTGTTAGGGCGCGTTCAGAGCCGTCTTGTGAGTTTCTCAAGAAATTTTTAGTAGCAGATGACCATTGGGAAACTTCCAAAATTAAATTATTCAGCCGTTCTATAAACTTATTAAGAAATTCAAGGTAAATAATCGAATTTAGGGAACAACTTTCATGCAGGATGGAACTTCAATTATGAGTTTTCCGGTTGATCATCCGCGACTCAAATTTTACCAAGCATTTTGCCTGTTCATGCAGAACTGAAACCTTTGGACATAGATGACGGAAGATTGACCCATAAGTTTTCGTTGTCAAATTTATATATAGATGTACATATATTCAAAAAGGGTTTGGCGTGCAATAATTATTGAATAGGGAATATTTGCCGGTTTTTTACATGAGATTTGAACAATATATACATGTATATAATACAACTGGTGCGCCATATCCGTTGCAGACATAAAAAGTACGTGATAACGGGTTCAGGAAAATACGTTTCAGTGACCAGAAACCTCGAACTGACCATAACGGTTCCAGAAAGTGTGTAAATCTATCTGGTTCTATCTGCCATAACCTATTATATACATGTATTTTCATGTATCTACTTTAACTTGATTAATTTATTTCAGTCTGACCCAGACGCGATAAAAATACATATACATAAAAAGCGAAGTGTAAGTAGTATATTATCAGAAACAATATAAATCACATCATTTTATAACCTTTTTTTTTAATATTCCGTGTACGCTACTTTGCTTGTAAACATACTGTATAAAATGTAAAATATACTGCCTTCATGAAGTAAAATTTGAGAATGTTTCAGAACTTTTCTGGACATTCCGAAAAGATAAAGAAAATGTAAAAATCTAAGGTAATTAAGATTTATATACCCACAATACAAAAATACCTCTCTGTTAACTCAATGTATGTAAACGCAGGAATAGTTTTCCTAGAATTCACAATTTCCCACATTCAAATTTAGTCTCCTAATATTATAGTTTGAGAATACTGGGGTGTTTATATTAACAAGATCTACCGAGCTTATCACCCGCTGTTACTAATACAATACGGTATTTAATATGCACATGGCGAGATTCGTTAGAAATTGCTGGAATACAGGATTACTGTTATGGAAGTGGTGATAATTCATTAACAGGTTCCCCTTTGATGTTATTACATATTTTAGGGTGCAACTTTGTTCGACAACTTTTTTGACATTCGTTTCGAAATTTTCTTCCCTCTTTAAAGTTCCGAAACATTTCGAAACGTCAAAAAAGTTGTCGAACAAAGTTGCAACACAATTTGCAACGGACTATGAAGGCACCCTTAGCAATCTCTATTGATCAAGTGACACAGCTTGAAAATAACCACCACAAATGCAATAAGATCAGTGAATAAAAGTACTGTATAACAAAAAAATCACACTGAAACCACCGAGAAAAGGACATAATTACATACGTTCAATTATGTCTTTTAATCAATGGAAACTGCTCTTTAAGTTTAAGTGAGAAGGGGTGCAGTTTCCAGAAACGATTACAATTAAAATGGCAATAATTGTCTGTGTAATACAGTTATTATGAATCGACTGAATTATGGTTTTCTATAATATTTTTTATACAGATGAAACCAGATAAATAATCATTAATTCAGTTTACGCAGATATTTTTTCTCCATCTCCATTATATCCTCATAAGGGAAAAATTCGTTAGTACACGAGGATTCTGCATGATCACTACGTAATAATACTCAACTTTGTGTCTAAATGAAGAACTTCTTTCGGAGTTGTTCGAATTTGTACACGAGGGAAGGAAAAAAACAAACTGGAATAAAACTATATATAGGAAATATCAGATAAATTAAGTTCAGAACAATGATTCAGTCAGTGTGGGAACAATTTTAATTATAGACACATGGGAAGCTACGTTTGAGTCAGTCTGAGCCAACGAAGTCTAGAAATATAATCGGGTTTTGAGACTGTTTATATGTTACAGTAAATTTAATTTGTGTTTCAATTACGCGTTCGTAGTAAACTCTTGTTGT